>CM028359.1:18363721-18583378 GCA_016618105.1 Dendrobium huoshanense | reverse complement strand
CCCTCCACCCACCTCCCGCCACGTTGTCGGCCACTGGTCACCATCGCCGTAGCAAGCGGGTAACCACCGCCACCACCCTCCGACACTTTTGTAGTCGGCCACCACCCGCTGGTTGCCACTATCTTTAGACTTCGTGCTACATTCATTTTATTTTAAATAAACAAAAAAAATCATTCACTTAAATTTACTTTACGTACACTCATCCAAACAACTCCAAAGTATTTATTTTACACTACATTTCTTTTTAGCCAACCATATACCCTCTTAAGTAAAATAAAAAAATATAAGAAATATATATTGTTAGCTATTACGTTCAATTAATGAAATTTGATTTTATATGTCTAATAATTAATCACATTTAGGTTGACTTGTTTAATAAACATGTTAGATTTTCCAAACAAAACATCAATATGCAGGACAAATACGGCAGAAAAAGTAAGAAAACCGCCTTTAAAAAATAGCAAGAAACTCATTCCAAACGAAATATCAATATGCAGGACAAATACGGCAGAAAAAATGTAAATTATGTCATGATGTTTTTACAAAAAATTTAATTTTAAACATTATTTAAATATTAACGTGATATAGATAAATATATAAATTTAAGAATTATATATTTTTTTTATTTTTTTAAAAAATTAATCTCAAATTCAAGGCTAAAGCTCCCAATCCACTTATTTAGTGTAACCGCACATCCACATGAATTTCTTAATGTGGTAGCTTCTATATTAAGTGTTAATGTGGAATTTGAAAATTTTAGAAGGACTAATTTGAATTTTGGAATGATACGTATTAGTTAAGTCTGACATCAAATTTATCTTATTCGGGGACCACTAGAACGAGTGATTTGGACCACTACCACAACTGATAGAATAAAGTCATTATGACATAAAGAGAATATATTATTAGATGTTGGAACTTTTATTTGGTCCGGTGAACGTATTTAGAGCTTCGTTCGGCCGGAACTAAAATCGCAGGCACAAAACGAGAAATACCAAGCAATAACAATAATAACGAAAAATATCATTATGTGAAGACAAAATACCGAGCAATATCGAGTAATATCAAAAAATACCGAGTTTTTTCTAAAAAAAAACTCGGTATTTTTTGGTATTATTCGGTATTGCTCGGTATTACTCGGTATTGATCTTCCCAGAGCGGTATTCCTCGTTATTACTAAACAATACCTAACAATACCGACCAAATACCGAGCAAAAACTGAATAACAACCCTCTAATCGAACGTAGAACTATGTCCGGTCAGAGGACGTAATAAAAGTTCTAGATATTGAGTATGGACAGGTCAATATTCTACGAAGGTACACAGTAAATACATAGAAAATATATATTTATAGTTTTTGTTATGTATTTATTATGTACTCTCACAGAATCCGAACGGTTCTAACGCGCAGACGCTGTCCTTCATAATTTAACTATAATGAAAGACGAAATATCTTGTTGGAAAGTTCTAAGGGGGACAATGGTAATAGCGAAAGTACAAATTATTTCTACTAATTAATTTAACGGATAGAAATATTTAAAATAATATTATATTTTTAATTAATTTTTATCTGCATTAAATTTGTATTTTAACGTAAAACACTTACTAAAGGACAAATCGCTTTCATCTACAGGTGGAGAATTTTCACAGGAAACTTAGCCCAATGACTGAGAAGGAGATTATTTCATTTAATTTAGCCCTCGTTTGATTATATCTGCTCAGAGCTAAATAAGCTTAAATTAAGTTTTCTTAGGTGCATGACTAGATGCTTATATTAAGTTTTCTAGTCTTTTGAATTGAGTAGTTATGATGTGTATTTGGAATAAAAATGCTGTTTTTTTAATTATGCATTTATAAGATTTAGTGAATTTCATTTTGTTAACACTTTCAAATATATTTTCATAAAATCTAGATGGGAAATCCAGAAGAAGGATGTGCGCCTGCAAAGTGGGACATGGACACTATTTTAATATATTGTTATATATGTATAAGAGAAATATAATATGAGAATAGACTGACTATGCATTTTACGAAGAAAGGCTGAAAAAACCTATTTAAACATTTTAGCAAACACACTGGAACAACTTATGTTCGAACCCAACTAAACAATAAGTGAGACCAATCAAATAAGGATTGGAATCTATGAAAAGATTTGATGGGAGGAGAGTATGGAAGAGCAAATTTTCGAACTAAGCAACATTAATAATTAAACTATAAGATTAAGCATGATCGTTAAAAAATTTAATTATAGGCAAAGTCAGTCGTTTAAAAGGCGACTTAGGTGCGACCAAACGACAGCGTGGCAGCTGATGTGGCGAATTTATACTTAAGTCTAAGTCGCCCGATTAACGGGCGACTTATAAGTCGCCCAGTAAAGGGGCGACTTAGACTTAAGTAATTTATTCACCTTTCCCTTTCCCGATCAGACATCCTCCCTCTTCGCCATTTCGAGATCTGCTTGTTGCTCCGCCCGTTCGTCGCCGGATCAGGTAATGTGAAGTTATTTTATGCATTTTTTATGTTAAATTAGTTAGATTTATGTTGATTATTGCATATTTTGCTTAGAGAAGTAAATATTTATGATTTACAAAGTGGTTTTATAGGTTTTTTTGTGAAATGCTTTGTTTGTGCAGTGTATTTGAAGATTTGTTTGTTCTAAGTATATATTTATGCATTTAGGCTTCGAATGTTTAAAATATATTGTAGATCTGTGAGTTAGGGTTAAATTTTTGCTTAGCTAAGCTCTCTTTAGGGTTAAAAATTTTATATAAAATGTGTAGAAGATATGTGCGGCTTATTCTTTTGAATCCTTCAATTTTAACTTTAAATGGCATGTTGAAATTGGAGGAGAATAAAATGGTCCTCTTCTTTTCCAATTTAAATATTTTAGTTTAATTATTTAATACTTAATAATTACTATAATGCCACAATGGGCAATAAGTTGACGTCGTCAGCAATAATTTATTCAATATAATTGCATTTATGGAATAGTTTAGGCCCCAATGCGAAAATTAAGGGAATATTGAATAATAAAGTTGATTTGTATTTAAAATTAATATATATATATATATATATATATATATATATATATATATATATATATATATATATATATATATATATATATATATATTATATATATATATATATATTAATGATTGAGCAAAAAAAAAAAAATCTCATGAATTTAAATATACTTCTTCAAGAAGAGAGCAAAATTAATAATTATTGGTACAATCATATGATAAAAAAAAGCATAAAATTCACATAAAATTTAATTTTTTTTAAGCTTCAAATGAGTGGATATAACTCTACATTGCTTAAAGATTGTATAGTTCTAATGAAATCTTATAATAATATGCTGTTTTATAATTGTATATAATTATTTTACTCTTATATACATTTATGTCAATTTCATTAGAACTATACAATCCACACAATAATATGCTCTTAAATATTCACATTAGACACTATACAATCTATTATATTCATGGTGTAGTAACTCAAGCTAATGACCAACTACACTTACTTTCTCTATTTTTTTTCATGAATATAAACATAGATTTAATATTAATATATGAATATACGCAATTTAAAATATAATTGATTTACATATCTTAAAATATATTTATTATAGTTATTTATGTAATATATTATATTTTAAACAATTTATGGAAAATTTTATTAAAAACAAAACTGTTATAAAAAATAGTTTGGTATTAGAAAAATTTATTAAAAACAAATAAAATAAATTGAAATAAATCTATATTTTGGTAGTTAAAAAAAAAATTCTTCTGTTAATATTATGAATTTGTTATGTTAATATTATGATTTAGAGATAATATAAATTAAGATAAATATATATTAAGAATTTGTTCTTTGTTTTTTTTTGTGGAACGTACGAGTAGAATAATGAGTGGACGTGCTGCAACTTTCGTGCTCCTGTATGGAGGCGAGTTACATGTTGATGAAAAATTTGCACCAAGTTATTCTGGGGGTAGGAATCGTCCCTTACATGTGCCAAGAAATATAAAGTTAGAGCAGCTTAAGTTAAGGATACTTAGAGCACTGAAGTATGATCCTACGAAGTTTTCTATGAACTTAGTCTGTCGAGTGCCTGTGGGAAACGAGTTTGTCGCTTCACATGTAGAAGATGACGATGTTTGTGAAGTTTTATTATGTCAAGCTGCAACAGAATTTCTCATCATGTATGTTGATGTCGAAGAAAAAAATGTAAGTGAAGATGACGTTGAGCGTTCAAATTCAGAAAGATATGGAACTTCAACCCAAGTTGAAAGGGTTGATGTGGTTAGTACTTCAAGGTTCGAACCAATATAAGAAGCCCATCATTAGTGTGTTTCCTATATCATCTTTCACAAATAGACCTGTAGTAATTTATCATATTGATTAAGTAATGCTAAATTATTTTTTAATGTAGTGATATTGAGAACCAACAGACGCAGGAACCTCCATTAGCGTCTGCACAAACAGTCCCTTCATATCATTGTGATTATGAGACTATGAGTAGTGGATCTAGTGAGCAGTGTTCTGATGATGATGGTGCTGATCTATTACCAGTGGGTAACGATGGAGATACGGTTGATAATGAGGAGGTTAGAAATATTATCCAAGATTACTGTTCTAGATCAGTCGGTAGTACGGATACAATGGTGGCAAATAATGACTACGCAGAGACTTGTAGGACAACAGAAGAATGGGATCAGGAAGTTGACATTGATTGTGATTACGATGCGGTGATAACAGAGGATGAATTCTCGATACAAAATCAAATATGTTTGAAAGATAAATTTTTTTCGCCTTTATATGTTATTGCTGAAAAATATAAAGGCACTACATAATCTTTTAAAATTGTGTCATCGAGAATTTTTTTCATCTCAAGCGAGGCTACCATGATAAAACCTATACTTTCAATGGATTTGTGTAATATATATTTCTAAATTCAATGGCCTTACATTTGAAATGCTTCTATTACAAATTTTATTTGTCTAAAATTTGTTTTTTTTTTTATATTGTTCATTTATAGTTGTGTTTATTTTAATATATATTCTTAATTATGATTATATTTTCAGGTGAAATGACAACTGACCAACGACGACGTAGAAAGAAACGGACGACCGGTGAGCCCTCAGGAGAGGGTTGTAGTGATGCTCCACCACCAACTCAGCTCCATCCAAACATTGCTTCGTTACATGGCACACATAGAGCAGCACATCCTGATGGGGTACATCCAAAATTTATTGAACTTATTATGATTAAACTAAATGTTAAAGTTAACTCTTGCTAATTATATGTCTTTGTAGGGAACAATATTGAAAGCTGCATCACATCTTTTAATGGTGCATGAGTGGCCGGTGAATTGCCCAAGATTTATGGATGCTTTAAGAATGGTTGGGCTAGATTGTGTTAGCCAAATGAGATATTTACGGATGGACCACCATTTGTTGACAGCCTTAGTGGAGAGGTGGTCACCTCAGACTAATAGTTTTCACCTTACCGTTGGCGAGATGACCATTACCTTGCAGGACGTTGCTATGATTTTGGGTGTCCATATAGATGGTCCTGCTTTGGTAGGTCATGCTGTTGTTGGAGCTGGAAGACGTTGGCTTAGTTGGTCAGACTGTTGTGATGACCTTCTTGGGAGCCATCCACTACCAGATGTTAAATATCAGACCCATTCGATCATCGCATCACATCAAGGTTTTGTATGGGACAGGCACATGCACAAACTTGTATTCCCCTTAGATGGTTGCGATGGACATTTTGGCATGACTCCTACTTGGATCTGAATGATATGGATTTTTGGAGGCATGTCAGGGCTTACATATTGTTCATATTGGGCTGTCACCTTCTTCCAGATACTTCAGGTTCTGAGATACATTTACAATATCTGACTATTATGGAGGATTTAGCAGTATTCAGTACATACTCTCTCGGCGGAGTAATTTTAGCGCATTTGTATAGAGAGTTGGGAGAAGCAACACGGTCTAGTAGGGCCAACATAGCTGGATGCATTCATTTGTTACAAATCTGGGATTGGGAGCATCTGCATGTAGGACGACCACTGCTTCGTGTTCCCTTTTCAGTGAAACTTCATGGTCTTAGTGTTGGGTTCAGGTATGAGATAATTATATTTAATCAATATTTATAATACTTCATGCAATAAAATTTTTTTACTGACAATATAAATGTAATATGTGGAATGAGGATCGCCTAAGAGAGTTGCATGTTGGAAATATCATTAGCTATAGAGATGAGCTCGATGGTTTACTTGATAGTCAGGTATGTTCTTAAATTTTGAAAAAAAATTAACATGTTAATTGAATATTATAGAACTTGTTATTGAAAATGCAGGTAATTTGGCAGCCATATACGCCTGATATTAGAGCTCAGGTGGCACAGATTTGTCTATCAGGGGAGGACATTTGGACTGCACGAGTGCCTCTGATCAGTTGGAAGAGGATTGAGTGGAACTTGCCAGATAGAGTACTACGACAGTTTGGATTATTCCCAACTACAAACATTGAACCAATGGATCCAAGCTTCAAAAGGGTAGATGGTCGTGGCAAACCAGACATGAACTGGATGTTGTACACCAACCACACATTGCCATATGGGAGAGTAGGCGTGGATACATAGTCACAGGGGACCTCCTTGACCAGCATAATAACTACTCGATCCATCAGTACATACAGTGGTACAAGTCATGGGCAACACTATACATGTTGAAGGCATCTGTTGAGCCTCCCACAACGGCATATCCTAGAGCTCCCTCTGAGCGTCTTCTGGTACATTTAAATTTAATATGCTATAAAAATTCTTATATAATTTATTTTTTTAATTAATAACGAATTTCTTATGTTATTTCAGAGGGACTTTTTCCTTAGTACTGAACAAGCTTTGCAACAACACTTCAATGGTTCAAATGATACACAACAACAGAGGGACATAAACATAGTGGCAGAGCTTTGCCGTGGTTTGCGTAGCCAGTTGTATATTCAAAATCAAGGATATTTTGAGGATAGAAGTGAGCATGATACCCCATTTTCCATGACATATGAACCTCCTCAGCAATACAGTGGATATGCTGGACCCTCCTCTTATCCTGATCAAGGGCCATCTACGAACGTCTTCAGTAGCCAGGTGCCAGCGGATTTGGATGCATACCTCACACCGGATTTTGTACCGAGCTCCCTTCATAGAGATGACATAGCTGAGGAAGAAGTTGCTGAGGAGGAGCATCACATGCTACGTCAAAGGCCACGACGACCTCCTCAACATTACACTCCAGGCACTGATGCATTGCCACAGAGGCTGCGTAGGCGACGCTAGTTCATCTTTTTATGTATTTCAGTATGCTTATGTTATGGATCATTTCAATTAATTTAATCTAGTGTGTTCAAAATCACATAGCCTTCCATTCCGTAAAGAGTTCATTAATTCTTTGTAGTTGTCTTGCATGCTAATCATTTGCTTTAATGTTCAAATAAGATGAAACTAAGATTACTAGCGTTATAATGATTTAATATTACATATGTACTAATCTCAATAAATTAAATTTTCAATATAATATTTGAACTATCAAATATGTAACAACTATTGGAAGCAATTGCTGTAACGAATTAGAATTTTTTTTTTAATTCTAGCGTAAGTCGCCCGTTTAACAGGCGACTTATAAGTCGCTTGAAATTTGGGCGACTTATTAATATGACCATTTCTTCGCCAACTCAGCATAACGGCTACAGTCCTAGTCAGCATAAGTCGCCTTTTGAACAGGCGATTTTGCCTTTATTTAAATTTTTTTTAAACATGCTTAATTTGTTAATACAATTTTTAATTATGCTTATTCTTAAAATTTTCCCAGTATGGAATTGGATGGAATCCAATAAAAAAAACTATAGATGATTCTAATGATTGGTGTAATGAAAAATTACAGGTGCCTTTCTACTTCTAAATCATTGACTTATTTTGAAATTTCTATTCAATTTTTATGTGAATAAAACATGACTCATAAATGATCATTTAATGTACTTTAGATTATGCCTAATGCAAAGAAGTTTCATTGCAATGGAATCACACTAGAGTTCAAAGAGAAATTAGATATTATGTTTCATCATATTTTTGCAATAGTGACAACTATGGTGTACTTCCCCCTAAACTAATTAACGATCAAACAATCGCATTTGATGAATATTACACTCAAGACGAACAAATACATCTACCATATGTCACTGCAAATGACTCATAGAGATCACAAAGCACTTCCACTTTCATGCGTAGAAGGAAAAGAGTAAGAACAAATAAGTTGGGGACTAGACAACTTTTTTTAAGTCATGTTGAGGATCTCATAAGTGCTACTAGAGCTATAAGTTCTGTCATAAGTACAGCTAATGGCCAACATGAATCATTTATAATCCTATAGGCATTATAAGAGATCTCTAAAATACCATATATTTTTAATGACTTTGAGTTATATGACTTTGACACAAACTTCTTGAAAGATAAGGATAATAGGGAGACATTAATGGGAGTACCCATTGAAAGAAAAGTATGGTGTCTTAGAAGGAGATTTGATTTAAATATTTCTTAACTTCCTAATACCTCTTATCCTAACAAACTCAAAGCCAGAGTTAAATCATGTTATTACTTTATGTTCCTTTAGTTATTGTTCATGTGCTTTGTTTATGTCATAACTTATTTGTTCACATTATCTTTATTTAGATTGTAACTTGTTTTTTAACACTGTGTTTGGATGTAATTATTTTCTTTTTCTTAAGTAATTGTTCATGTACTTTTCTTAGGTTGTAACTTATTTGTTAACATTGTCTTGGATCTTAAAGCTCTATGTGTTATTTGATGTTGGATGTTTAAGCTCTATGTGTTATCCTTTATTTATTGCTATTTTCCTTCAACCAAATGCTTATAGAACAATGTGTGGTAAGCTTAGCTTTGTATAAAAGTATGTTTCCAACCACATCTCCAAATCATTCTAACTAGGCTCTAGGAAATTGTTTCAGGCCATACAAAAAATTTTCCCCCATTTCAAAGCTTCTCTTCAAATTTATATGGACTTATTCTAACAGTTCTTCATTCCGAATTACAATCTTAGAGCATCCGTTCTTCAGTCGCTCCAACCGAGCGGCTACGCAATTTCATCGCGGATGAACAGTGTGATGTCAATAATGGTTGTTCATCTTCCCTTTTTTTTGTCTCTACCGAACTTGACTTTTACGGGGCAAGATGAAGTTCGATTGGAGAAGCATTTTTTAGTTTCAGGTTCACGGCATTTTGGAGTGAAAAATGAGATTTTCTGTTGGAGATGCCCTTAACTTCAAATTAATGAAGAGGTCAGCTGAAGATAATAACAATAGATATAGGCATCATAATGGAGTTGTTTTTTAACATAGAAGAAAATATTTCTTGATAGCATATCCAATGTATATGAGCACACTCATTTGTTGTAAGTCTTACTTTGTATCTTTCTGCACTGCCATTAACTTTGCACTTTACTGTAAACACTGATTTACATCAAATTGTTTTCTTATCCTTAGTAAATCAATAATACTTTACTTTTAGGCGTTGAACCAAAGGTCAAATAGGATGAGTGATGGAGAAACATCATAATTTATATGGGTGTCAATATTTAACACAACCCGAAAATACGACCCGAATCTGACACAAAAATTTTGGGTTAGGGTCAACCAGTACTAGAACTCGGTCAGGTTCCTGTTAGGGATTTTGACCCGTTTGTAAAAACGGTTCGGGTTCGGGTTGACCCGGAAACCTAAAATCAACCCGATTTGACCTATTTTTAAAATATTTAGGAGAGCTTTAAAATATTGTTATGAAACAAGTAAATGCTATTTTCAAAAAATAATAAATCATATTGCCCAAACTGAATTAAGTTTGGTTTATTTTAAATTGATTGAAATAAATCTTAATGTAATTCGATTTAGGTTTAAATAAATCGAATTAAATAAAAAAATTAGTAAAACATACCCAAAGCAGGTCAGGTTCGAGTATTGTTTGCAAAAACGGGTCGGGTTGAACAATGTTGAATCAGTTCCGGGTTGAAACCCAACCTGTAACTCGATTTTGACAATCCTGAATTTATATCCTTTATAAGAAAGATTTTCCTAACATAAACCTAAAATTCTTGTTGAGAATTAGCATTCATTAAGGAATGTCTATATTAGAGGAAAGAGATAATTAATATGTATTGAAAATAAGATGATGGATTTAATTGCTGATTTAAATATGAAATTTTGGCATTTTTAAATATATAATTCAAAAAATGTCACTGACATATTGTTAAGCAAACTCTTAGGTGGCCATTCCCCAAAAAATTCCTGCTTAGAATCAATTTTTAAAATTGCAAAACATATACCATTGAAAAAAAATGAAAAAACAAATCATAATTCATTATTTGCAAATTTTGCTTTGAGCAAACCTGATCTTCCTAGGGAAAATAGTCTGAAGTTTTGGATCATATAATATTTAAATATTTTAAACAAGCTTATACTTAAATTAGTAATCTTAATATAATTTAAATATATTTTATATTAATATTTTATGAACTGTATTACGAGCTGATGAGTCGAATTGGTGCTAGTTCAACCTTGACTCATTGGTTTATCGAATCAAGCCTGGCCCAACTCACAATTTGGCTTGGCTCAGTCATACTTCTATGAGATGATCGTATTCAGAACTGTATAAGTTATATTGTGTTTTATTTACCTTGATGAGTTTGGTTTACTTATTCAAATTGTTTGGTTTCAACTTTTGGATTCTTAAGTTCAATTATATGTAAAATCTGTTTCCTTATTTCAGCACTTTAAATGACTCTATGATATCATGCTTTTTGGATCCTCAAAATGATTATGTATATTGTTGTTATTTCACATGAATTGTTTGAAATTTGAATGTGTGCTTGATTGAGATGGTCATGCTTATTACATACTGTTTTTAATTTTTTTTTGGAATGAATTTCAATTTTTTTGAGATTTTTTGTATTTGTTTTAGATATATTGTGGAATTCCATATTTTAACAATTGTTATATAAAAATTTGGGATAAATTAATAGTTTTTTTATATACCTTTTAATCAGAAGAAGAAAATTTGTACCCAAACTAAAAAGGAGAAACACCAAATTTGACATTTTTTGTTCTTGTTTGTGTACGAAATAATTTTTATATCAGCTCATATGTATCCTTTCTTAATATATATCATATGTAACATTTTAGATCAGTCATGCCAGAGGATTCGTTATGTTTCGGAGAAGAAGAAGTTCTTGATGATATGTCATAAGTTAATGAGCATAAGGGTGTAACACAATTTACTATTGTATGTTTGTAAGAGATCTTGCATGACATCAGGTCAAACTGGAGATAAATAGGTGTGAGTTATTACATGACCATCTAAACATATTTCATATATTGTTCAGACTGTCATAAGTTATTTTATGGACCTGCTTTCTTTATTGTAATCAACATATATGTTATATGGATCTCGCAGAACAACTAGTAGAGAGGTACTTGCAATAACGTTATGCATTTTGAGATATAATGAATCTATTAGATCAACATGTGAACGTTTTCAGCACTCTATATAATGAGTCTATTAGATCAAATAATAATGCCTCAATAATTTAAATTCCGAATTTACAAAATATAACTTTATTAATGAATTTAAAAAAAAAAAAAAAACAAATTCAGTTATTTGTTTGGCATGCCTCAAACATTTTGTAAAGTATGATACTACTTAATAAAGTAATTTAAATTCCAAATTTTAAATAACTGTAATGAATTTTGCTACCAGCATAAATTTATTTCTTTAATTCATGAAGAGTTTTTTTAAAGTGAAAAATAGTAACAAAATACGTTAACTATAATAAAAATTAATATAAATTAAATTTAATCATAATTTTATTAAGTATTATGTCATATGCTTAAATATTTTAAGTTAATTATATAAACTTTTGATATTATAAATTACTAATAAATAACAGTTTTTAAGAATATTATATACATACATATTTAAGTAAGCTATACTTTGTAAAAAAAAAAAAAAATTATATATATATATATATAAATTTCAGAGATGAGCAATTTAATCTTTCAAAATAAAATCGCTAAAATTGAACTCTTAAACAAACAATTTATATCTGCTTTTAGGAAAAAATAAGCACTTACAAAAATTTTACTCCATTTTATTAAACTCCTTTTTCTAAACATTTTTTTTTAGCAAACAAGCTGTAGCAGAAATTAAGTCCCATCTCTAACAAACATGTTTAACAAACTGTACCTAATCCTATTTATATATACTCACTTTGAGCACTGTAGTCATTTAAGCTTTCACATATAGAATGTTACAGTTTGTCTCCTGCATTTTCTCTGTAATCTGCTTCCTATTGTTCTTGGCTGATTTTTCTCATTCAACAATTCAACAAATTTCCCCTTCGCTGTTTCGTTTTCTCCTCCGCCTGTGTAGCACACTTCATTTTCCCTTCGCTTTTTTCTCGCGACTCGCATACGGCTTGCTTTCTTTCGACCCAAATGGCTTGCTTTGTTTTCCTCTTTACTTCTTTATTGTGATTTGCAACTCACGACATCGAGCACTATTTTAGTTTTCCTTTAGCTCCTCTCTCGCCCCCAAACGGAGACCACCATTGACAGATATTTATGTCTAAGCTCTAAATGCCATGTTATTTGCATTCTTAATTTTGATCTTATAGTTCATTTTGGCTCCGTTAATGAGACGACAAACAGAACTATTTAATGTATTCTAATATTTCAGATTAGACTACAAATGGAACTATTTTAATTTAGGCCTCCCTGAATAAAATTTATGATTCCGCCATTGAGTTTAATGAATCTATTAGATATAATGAATCTATTAGATCAACATGTGAACGTTTTCAGCACTCTATATAATGAGTCTATTAGATCAAATAATAATGCCTCAATAATTTAAATTCCGAATTTACAAAATATAACTTTATTAATGAATTTAAAAAAAAAAAAAAAAACAAATTCAGTTATTTGTTTGGCATGCCTCAAACATTTTGTAAAGTATGATACTACTTAATAAAGTAATTTAAATTCCAAATTTTAAATAACTGTAATGAATTTTGCTACCAGCATAAATTTATTTCTTTAATTCATGAAGAGTTTTTTTAAAGTGAAAAATAGTAACAAAATACGTTAACTATAATAAAAATTAATATAAATTAAATTTAATCATAATTTTATTAAGTATTATGTCATATGCTTAAATATTTTAAGTTAATTATATAAACTTTTGATATTATAAATTACTAATAAATAACAGTTTTTAAGAATATTATATACATACATATTTAAGTAAGCTATACTTTGTAAAAAAAAAAAAAAATTATATATATATATATATATATATATATATATATATATATATATATATATATATATATATAATATATATATATAAATTTCAGAGATGAGCAATTTAATCTTTCAAAATAAAATCGCTAAAATTGAACTCTTAAACAAACAATTTATATCTGCTTTTAGGAAAAATAAGCACTTACAAAATTTTACTCCATTTTATTAAACTCCTTTTTCTAAACATTTTTTTTTAGCAAACAAGCTGTAGCAGAAATTAAGTCTCATCTCTAACAAACATGTTTAACAAACTGTACCTAATCCTATTTATATATACTCACTTTGAGCACTGTAGTCATTTAAGCTTTCACATATAGAATGTTACAGTTTGTCTCCTGCATTTTCTCTGTAATCTGCTTCCTATTGTTCTTGGCTGATTTTTCTCATTCAACAATTCAACAAATTTCCCCTTCGCTGTTTCGTTTTCTCCTCCGCCTGTGTAGCACACTTCATTTTCCCTTCGCTTTTTTCTCGCGACTCGCATACGGCTTGCTTTCTTTCGACCCAAATGGCTTGCTTTGTTTTCCTCTTTACTTCTTTATTGTGATTTGCAACTCACGACATCGAGCACTATTTTAGTTTTCCTTTAGCTCCTCTCTCGCCCCCCAAACGGAGACCACCATTGACAGATATTTATGTCTAAGCTCTAAATGCCATGTTATTTGCATTCTTAATTTTGATCTTATAGTTCATTTTGGCTCCGTTAATGAGACGACAAACAGAACTATTTAATGTATTCTAATATTTCAGATTAGACTACAAATGGAACTATTTTAATTTAGGCCTCCCTGAATAAAATTTATGATTCCGCCATTGAGTTTAAGGTACTGTTTGGGACGACTTACTATATTTTAGTACAAAATTTTTAGTTGAAAAAAATTTTCAGCTAAAAAATTACTTTAAAAATAGTAAGAAAGTTGTTCCAAATGGTGCCCCCCTTGAATAAAATTTTTGGCTCCGCCACTGGATCTAAGTCACATAATTTATATAATTTTAAATTTTCTATTTAAAATTTTTAATCAGAGTTTATTATATAAATTTTAACCATTTTTTAATAAGTATATAAAATTTAATAAATTCGTAATTATGTATACATGTATTTTACAAAAAATATCTTTAGAATTTAATTATGAGCATAGATGTATGCATCATCTCGCTCTAATTTGTTCATCAAAATAAGCTTATGCAAATTATCCTTTGTTTTGTACGGCAATGCATACATTCCTTTTATCCTTGTTTAAAGCTAATTTATTATATTACATCGTTATATCTTGTTCATTTGATAGCGCAAAAATACTCATTAGGTTTGTTTATGAAAATGCTTGTTTGATAGTTTAAAAAAATTCATTAAATATATTCAAGAACTAAGGCTCGTTTGTTTAAAGCTCGATAAACACTAAACAAACCGAACATGAACACCATTATTTTAAGTGAACCAAACATGAACACAAACAATAGGGCTGTTCTTTGTACGATTCAATTAAAATTCGTTTGCGATCGTTTAATTAACTAAACAAATAAACTTGAACAATATTTTAAATACTCGTTTCTTAAATAAACAAACTTGAACACTAATACGTTCGGCTCATTTATATTCGCGAACAACATTATTTGAAATTCGTGAACAAGCTCGACTTTAAGCTCGATTCGTGTTCGATTTTGAACTCGTGAATAAGCTTGATAAAAATAATTAATATTTGACTATATAATTAATAAATATAAATAATCATCACCTTTGTTACATAGACAATTGCTTTTATTATACATATATTTGTTCATAGATATGTTCATGAACTTGTTTTTTTTATAGTTAAAAAAATTCGTTAAATATGTTCGCGAACAAGCTCGATGAACACTAAACGAACGAACATGAACCGAATATGAACACTCAATTTAAATGAACCAAACACGAACACAAACGCTACAGCTCGAACAAACATGAACCAAACTTAAAAAAGCTGATATTAAATGAACACAAACATGAACACTCACATACTCGGCTCATTTGCAGCCCTAATTTGCATAACAAAATAAGAGTAATCTGTTCCATACATCACTACAGCATGTAATAAAGGAATGCTCTTTTACAGAGAAAGTATTGTGTCATTCCCTGTAAGGTGGAAAGAAAGTGCTGTGGCCAAAGTATTTTTTTTAAAATCTATTGTAGAAAGCTGCTTTTGAATGCAGTAAAAAAAAATAACGGCCAGATAAAAAAAGTGGTTACAATCTAAAAAAAATCTATCACAAACGAAGCCTTTATTTAAGAACTGAAAGACATTGGCTTACAATCAGGGAATCTTGAATGTCTAAATAAGCTAGAAATAAACAAAAGAGAATATATTTCAAGAAAAAAAAAAAAAAAGAATCGATGATTTCAACACTCAAGAATTTCATATATAAATGCTAAAGATATGTTCTAAACTTCTGTATATAAAATAATAATAAAATTCTTCGAAATTAAAGCAATTAAATATCACTGTACTTATGAAAACACACAATGTAATTAAAAGGGATCAATTTGAGGAAAAGGTGCTCATATTATCATAACAACGCGTGAAGAGGATATTTTAAGTGGAATTTGTCGCACTAAGGTTTCGTTTTGGGACAGCTTTCTTACTGTTTCTTAAAACAGCTTTCTAGTAAAAATTAAAATTTATATACCAAAAAACTGCTTTAAGAAGCAGTAAGAAAGTTATTTCAAACGAAGTCAAAATTAACAACAGAAAGACCAACTATGATGAGAAAGATCTGCACTTGGGATCAGCAGCAACCATCAAATATGCAGAAATAATAACGACATACTAAAACAGAAACTCTACTAAAAAGTTAAAAGGGGGAAACTTTATCTCTATCCTAAAAACAATTTAGACTAAAAAAATCCACCGATGCACAAGTACAAGTCAAATAAATTGCTATACAAAAATTGTGTCTGAAGGAGCAGGTGTTCCAGAACCAGCTCCCCCAGTTTTCATGCATGGATCACCTATCCATGGCATTCGGAAAGTAGAACAGCGAAACATAAGAAGTAATTTTTGAGCCAGCAGTTGGGATTGAGAAGGAACAGTTTGGGGGCATAAATTTTGCACTCCCCATAATCCATGAGCGTCCATCCTACTAGATATTAAAAAAAAAAAAAAAAAAAAGCAGAAAAATGATTACAGCAGAAGCATGTCAGATTGATGCCTTAGAGCTTGGAGGGTTTATCATCATAGAGACTGGATATCTACGGCTTTGATTGAGTCTTTATAATTTTTTATAATTTTGATGTGTTGTAAGAAACAAAAGCGAAAAAATGATTACAGCAGAAGCATGTCAGATTGATGCCCACGTGGACACCACCTTGCCCATGTTGGTTGGCCATACCGTGAGCATCCCTGAGGTCATGATCCCATGCATGATCCTGATGCTCCTTTGTTGAAAACTATTAGGGCTGATGCTCCCGCATTTGATGGCAACCTGGATCCCTAGCCCTTTCTAGATTGGATCAATGATATGGATAGGTTTTTCAAGCGGTATAACATTTTTGAGGAGTAGAAAGTTAGATTTGCTAAAATGAAGCTTATTGGGAGAGATAGTCAATATTGTACTAATCTATAAAATCTTAAGGAAATCTCAAGGAGAATATCATGTCACTAATTGGAGAACTATGAAGCGGGAACTTAGGCATAAATACATCCCACCATCATATTTCCTGAGATTGTTGGATAGGTGGAATAGGTTAACCTAGGGTAGTAAATCGGTAAAAGACTATATCGCAACATTTAATGATTTTATGATACGCTGCAGTGGAGATACCACCACTTATGTACATATCCTATCCATGTTTCGTGCAGGGTTGAGATCTCCGCAACAAATTATTTGCGAGGAACATCACCACCATAGAGAGTGCCTATAGCATAGTCTTGGATCTGGAAGAATCTAGAACAAACAACAATGTTCGTCACAATGAGTCTAGACCCCCATTTAGGCCTTCTGGTGGATCAACACCAAATCTTTCTTCCCCTAGGTCGACTCCTAGCCATCTCAACCAACCACCTCCTAACACACCCTAGACTCGGCCTGATCTGAAGGGCAAGTCTCCCATGGTGGAGTCACCTAAATCCCACCCTAAGACTAAGTGTTCCAGGTGCCATGAATATGGCATATCACCGCCCAGTGCTCTAGCTTATTGAAGAAGTGTCTGAGGAAGACCTTGAGCTTGAGGCTAACCTCATTCACCAAGTAGATGATGAAGGTGAATTTTTTGAGGAGGATGAGAATGATACTGATGTCATCCATTGCATCCAGAAATGGGACCCCTCACTCCTATGTGTGGTTAGATGTGCACTGTCACACCCCCGATCTGTTGATGACTGGCATATGGCTTCCATTTTCACACCAACACCAAATTGAAAGAAAAAAATTGCAAAGTCATCATTGATAGTGCTAGTTGCATCAATATTGTCTCCTCCAGCCTGGTGACCCGCCTTGTCTGTTGTTCCCCACCCCAGGCCATATATAGCTTGGGTCAACTCCACTGCCTTGGAGATAAGGGAACGAAGCCTCATACCTATCTCCTTTTTTGATTATAAGGAAAATGTTTGGTGTGATATCTTCGTTATGGATGTGGGTCAGGTTATCTTGGGCCTCCCCTGGCTTTTTGATAACGATGTCCACATTTCTGCTCGTTCAAACATCTGTGTGTTGAACATGGTGGCAAGAAGATCAAACTCTTGCCTAGTCAGCCAAAGTCTAAGGATAAATATTTGGTGTGATATCTTCGTTATGGATGTGGGTCAGGTTATCTTGGGCCGCCCTTAACTTTTTGATAACAATGTCCACATTTCTAGTCGTTCAAACATCTGTGTGTTTGAACATGGTGGCAAGAAAATCAAACTCTTGCCTAGTCAACCAAAGTCTAAGGATGAACCTAAATCCAACCCTGTGAAACCTAGTAAAGGGCTCAACCTTAAATCTACCAATATTATTGATACCTGTGTGGCCAAAGACGCACCCCTTTATGCCTTAGTAGGTGAACTTGTGAAAAATTGGGATTCTAAATTGCATATAGCTGAATTTGTCTATAATAATTTTTTGAATCGTACTACGGGTCTAAGTCCAGCTGAGATAGTCTATGGTTTCAAACCTAGGCAGCCTATATATTTGATTCCCATGAGTCCTAGGTCTAGAGTTAGTGAGTCTGCATCATTTGCATCTCATTTGCATGATTTGCATAAAGAGATTTTAACTATAATAAATCAAAGAAATGCAACTTATAAACTTCAGGAAGGTATTAAGAAGTGATTCAAAACATTTAAAGTAGGTGATTATGTGATGGTTTGGATTCGTCCGGAACAGTTTCCGAAAGGGGCAATTAAGAAACTACATGCTAAGAATGCTGGACCTTTTAGAGTGGTGAAAAAAATTAATGACAATGCTTATGTAGTGGATATTCCTTCAAATTTTGGCATAAGTCCCTCCTTTAATATAGAGGATCTAGTAGCCTATGAGGGACCTCATTTTAACCCACCCGATCCATATGTTGAGCCTTGTGTGAACCCACATAGTGAGCACCCTGGCCTACCTCCACTACCCAAATTACCCAATTACCCCCAAGCAGATAAAATTGATATCATGTTGAGTGATGAAATTATTTCTACTAAGGGTGGAGGAAGAAGAAGATATTTTGTTAGGTGGAAGGATAAGTCGAAGATCGAAGATACATGGCTTGAGCGTGAGGAGTTGTGGAGGATCGACCCGGATTTATTGGAGCGGGACGAGAGTTCACATGCAGCTGACTCGACAAGGTCGAGGTTTCTCCGACCCCGGGAGAATGATGAGGACATCAGAGCTTGGAGGGTTTATCACCGTAGAGGCCGTAGAACTACGACTTGATTAAATCTTTATATATTTTTTAGTTTTCATGTTTTGTAGGAGACTTATGTGATGTTATTTATTTTATTACAATTTTAACCTCACTTGAGGGAGCTTTTGTGTTGTTTGGCCAAGGGTCTTCTAATCTTTGGTTTCTTTCATATTTTTGGTGCCTACATATATGATCTATTGTTTTCTTGTAAGGATGATGAATATTTAATATAAAATTTCTGGTTATATGCTTTCCCTTCTCTTGGTGAGTTGAGTTTATGAGTGGAGTCCTTTGGAGAAAGGCAAAGCAACACCCAACAACCATCACCGTGGCAAGGTTCTTGGTTTTTTTCTATCTCTTTTCTCACCCCATCTTTCTTCCAAATAGTCCATCAAGCACTCCAACCTTTCCAAACAGCCAACCGAACATTCCAACCCTTCCCAAGAAGCCACCAAGCCTTCCCACCCCTTAAACAATAGGTCGACCCCTTTCCTTCCCCTCCACACAGCCAATTAAGCCTCCCTCCCTCTTTCGAACAGTCGGCTAAACTTCTTGTTGATTTCCCTTGGCCAGCCAGCCTTCCCCTTACCTCTTGATATTCCCTCCACCTTTTTTTCTTCCCAATCATCATTAACTCCGTTTAATTAAAGCCCTTCCTATTCCCTAGTTGCTATCTTTTCCCATTCCCAATCCTCATTAACTCCACTTAATTAAATTTTCTCCCTTTCCCAAGCCTAACTTTTTTCTTTTCCCAAGCCAACTACTTCCCTTCCCAAGCAAACCATATCAACCCTCACTCGTTCCCAAGCAATCAGCCCCATCTCTCTCTTTCCCAAGCTTACTTTTCACTTTCCTAAGCCAACTACTTCCCTTCCCAAGCAAACCACATTAGCCCTCCCTCTTTCCCAAGCAACCAACTCAACCTTTTCACCCCCAAGCTGATTTCTTCACTTCCAAAGCCTCATATAGCTGAAACTTTCTTTTCCCCCTCACTATTCTACCTTATCAAGAAAACCTAGCTTTTACTATTGCAACAAGGACACTGATTCAACAAAGAATAAGGGTTCCAAGGGAAATACAAGGAGTAACTAGCCGTCATTTCATCAAGGACTCCATTCTTCCCATGCATGAGCTAAGTATCAAACCCTTCCGTCGTTCTTCATCTAACTAAATATTGGTCTTCTCATTTCATCCATAGTAGCATCATCTTATATGTATTGATTAATCCGCCAAGCCCTACTTAAATTTGAGTGATCGGAAACTCTAGTGACTAGTCTCTTAATTCAATGTTGGACTTGTACCAACTCATGTTAGCTAGTCTAAATTGATTCACCTATCTTTATTGTTTAGCCTTTACTTGCTAGTTTCTTGCTATCACGTGATCTAATAGTTCAAATTTTCTTATTGTTCTTAATGTTTATAAAGTTTATTTTGTTGTCTTTGACATTATTTTAGCATAACTAATTGCATGATTTATTTCGCTTAGTCCTACATCACAAAGTTACCATTTAGGAAACTAATCCATCAATTAATTGAGCATAGAGAAATAAATGTCACCAAATGAACATGGGTACGAATTTTTGGCCTCGCAACAACATAAATAATACACAAACAATACAAGCAGCAATGCAACTTGATGCATGCAAATTACTATTTATTTTTGTTTTTATTGTAATTTGAATGTTATAATTTTTTGTTTAGTTTTTTTTTTTTTATGCTATCCAATGATGGAAAACATCCAATGATCATGAGTAGGTAGAGTGCTTGGGCATGGCAAACCTTGGGTGTGCTAGCTTCTTGGGTTCTTTGCTCTTTTGGGCTGCTATTGCCTCTCGGGTTGAGCCTTGGCTGCTCGGGTTTGGGTTGTGTTCTTTGGGTGCTTCTTGGTTCCAGCTCATAACTTCTTGAGCTAAAAGTTTATCTCATTAATTTGAAAAGGTATTCTACTTGTTAAGCTCATTAAGTGGAGTTGGAACTTTTATCTTCCCCTTCTTTATGCCCCCTCGGTTTCTTCCTGGTGTTGTTTCCCATGGCTGGTTCTCCCTTTGCTGGGTGTTGGTTCCGATCCCTTATGCTGCCTTTTCTGTTTCTTCCCTAATTGCTTTCCCATGGTTGCTTTACCCAGTTCTTGCATTGCCTTTTTGGGTGCTACTTTGTTTTGACTGCTGACCTTCCTCTTCCCCTTACCTGATTGGTTCGGTTGGAGGTGGAAATTGGCTGTTTGGCTGCCCCTTTTCTCTTATAAATTAGAGATGTATTTTTCATGGGGAGGTTGTTGATTATCTTGAGAAAAGTCTCTAAAAACCTGAGGTTTCTTCTCCTTTCTTGGAAAAGCTTGAGAGCTTGTTCCAATTCTCTCTTCCTCCTCTCTATTTCGTCTTGGCTTCTAATCTCTTTTTCTTTACGCAAGTTCCACTGCACTTGTATCCTTCTTCTTGAGCTTTTGGAAGGTGTTTGTTGGCTGATTTGGTGACATTTGCTAGAGGAGTTTGGTTGGACGTTGGACCTTGTTGCTGTGATGAACCCTTAGTTTGCAAGCCCTAAGCACTTATCTTATTTTACCTACTTTTCGTTGCATGTGAGGAAACCGCTTGCCGGTTGTTCTGAGGACAATGTTTTTATTTTTAAATTTTGTTTTGTTTGTTCGACTTTGGATTGTTTTGGTGTTTTGTTTGGATATCGGTTTTCTAGATTGAATCGAGTTTGTTCTAGTTGTCCAAGTGTTCTCCTCTATTGGCTCTTTCTTTCTAGTTTGCCTGCATCACAACTAAAAGGGAATTTAGAAATTTGTAAAATTGACAATTTAAGTGCAGGGTAGGTGGGTGCCATTCATGCAGTAGCTGATGATCTTAATTTTTAACCATGATAATTGAAACAAGACCATTAAGTAACCTTCACATATTATGAAGTAACAACAGAAATAAGCTATGTGGCAAATCATTTGTAAGCCTGAACACGATACCTGTTTATAAATTCAGTATGCAGTGCAGTAAAGTAAATGACCAGGAACTTCAACTGTTCCCTCTTTTTCTACTTCTGGGTTACCTAATTTTAAAAAACGAAAAAAAAAAAAGAGAGGAAAAACGCTTGGGAGGGGGACAAAAAAAAAAGAGCAGCATCACACCTGTCATCTCCCAAAAGAGAGAACCTTTAAAAGTTGCATTTATGTGTGAGCGATAAATATCATAAGAATCCAAGATAATTACAATGCTTTCAAATTTGCTAGAATCCAATAGTCATCTTTGAAGATGTCTGATAAATATAGGCATTTGAGAAACCCTTCATGGAAATCCTTCGTCACTAGCATTGAGGATGACCTTTAGATACTCTCTTCAGATACTCCAAACAACAATCCAAGGGTCAAAGCCTGCACATTTAGTTTGACACGACAGAACTATTTGAGTCTTTAGGGCCAAGAACCAAATACCTTAAAATGGTTCTCACTGAGCTAATTTTATGAAGCCAACTAATGAACTATACAGTATAGTAAATAAAAAAAAAAAAAAACATATCAGGCGAATTTACACTAATCCAGGATAGCAATCCTTTACTGAATGAAGATATCATCAAGTTCCCCTCGGTGAATTTCAATGACCAGAGAACACTTGCCATCGCCCAGGACTTTGAATGATGAATCCTGTTACCCAAGAAAAAAAAAAAAAGAGGAAAAAGGAAAGGAACAAAAAGGGAGGAAAATAGGAATCATCACACGGATATTACAAGAGCAAGAAACCCTGCTAGTCAAAACAAGCTTGAAATTATGTAAAGACGTGATGCACCTCATGAAAAGAAATGTCTCATCATCCACAGAATCATTTCAGGAGCACACAGCAAGGAATCCCTGCATTAATTCATAAGCTATATTACCAGCTCAAGGCTTGACACATTATCAAGTCTTTCGGTTAGAAACAAGATGAACACAGAAACATTGTCATTCCAACAAAGAACATCGCTGAAAACTTCACACATAGTACAGTAATAGAATAAGAACAAGTTCATGACAATCATTCAACAAAACAGACCATTTCTAAGACAGGAAAGAGACATATACTAGTTAACATAAAACTTAATGCGTCCATAAATTTTAATCTCTGCAGTGCTGCAAGCACAATAATGTGCGCTGAAATACAAAAACTTATTAATATTGGCTTACCAGAACAATTCTTAAGATATGGAAGTTTTCGAAGTTTCATTTCCTTAAACGCAGCATTTGGCTTTCATTTGCTAGTCAGACATCACAACGAACGCTCATGTGCTAACTTGAGCCACTCCTGCAAGATCTAGAGCTTCAGGTCCTGCAAGTAAAACTGCCGATCAGAAGAAAACTAACTATCAAGTTCTATCATCTAAGTATATTGGGCACAGGTCTCCAGAAAAAGTTAACATAAGCTTGTCAATGCAGCAATGCCGACAACGCGTATTAGTCTTTCCTCATTCAATCTTGCTCAAGAATTCACAAGATCATCTCTAAAGTAGTAAGTCATCAGTTGCACCCTTAATAAGTTTTTCCTTGCAAGAATTTAGCATCCTATTTTAAACAACCTCCCCCTCTAGAATCACATCTACTTCTTGTCCCAGCGCATCTTCATTATTCAATGTTTCATGATTTATGCACTCTTGAGGACGTGAAACTTCCATGCACCCTGTTTCTAATGTATCATCTTCTTTTAAAACATCAACACTTCTGAGACCAGCAAACCCTGAGAAATGTACATCAACATTCTCAGCCTCGCCAGATACCATAGCCTTACATTTGATATGCCCACTAATCATATCAGTTTCTCCAATTTTCGGATCACTTTCAAATATAATTGAGTCATCATTAAAATGATCTTGATGAGTACTTAACATATTCATTTCTGTTGATTTCTGGTTATATGATTTTACTTCATCAACATTTTTGCCAAATTCATCACCAAATTCTTCGTGATTGTGATTTCCTGAAGTCATGTCATCCAGTTTTGGCTCTACACATACAGAATAATCACCTATTGCCCCAATAGATGTTACTGGATATCCAACTGTCAGACATTGCTTTCTAGTTATACCAGAGGTACAATCCTCTCCCATGTCTGGATCACCATTAGCAGCAACATTTTGTTTGACAACCACCGAGGCAATTTCATCAAAATGATCACGTTGCTGTGTTGCATCCTCAGTTGCAGAAGAGTCTGAACCATCAGGCTGTGCCACGGTGGAATAAATGTCCCTATCCTTCCTTTTAGCTGAATATGTAGATTCTTTAGCTTCACTTGCACTCCTATGATGTTTTGTATATTCCACTTCTGCATATTCTTTCTTTCCTCGATTGCTGGTATCCTTGGAAGATCTTCCGTCCAAATGCCTTGAACTTCTATGTGATCTTGAGCTCGAATAATGTGACGCCTTTCTATCATCTCTGGAATGTGAATATTCTCTTTCCTTTGTAGCAAAGTCTAGTTTTTCATGTTTTCTATAACTTCTACTTGATTTCTCATACTTGCTAGATCCTCTGTTTTCAACATGATAACCATCAGTAGCATTATCTGAAACTTTCCTATGTTTATGATTTTCAGAGTAGATATCATTGACATCTCCTGAAATTTGCTTCCGTGATGATTTTAAATTTTCTGAACCAACAAACTTCCTATCTTCAACAACATCCCTCTCTTCCCCAATAGGGTTTACCTCCCTTGCTAGGGATTCTTGTATTAATGAATTACTTTCATCCATCTTAGATTTTTTATAGTGGCCAGAAGCTTGATCATTCCTTGCAGCCACATCTTCAGATATGCAGCTTTCTGTAAGACCCAAGTTCTCATCTTCTTTAGACTCCCTAGAACTTTTAGTATCATTAGCATTTTTTTCTTCTGTTATCTTGGCTCTATCAAGTTTCTTAAACTCCTGATTCAGCTTTTCTAATTTTCCAGCTTCATCTCTTTCATTGGAATAATTCCTTTTCTCAGCTGATCTAGACCTTGAGTGCCTTCCACGACTGGATGAAATTCCGTTGCCCCGAACTGGAGATGACCTGCTTCCTCTATGACGCCTAGGAGATCTTGAACCAGGTTGAAATGATCGCTTTGGTCTGGGACTTTTACTTCCTCTATAACGCTTTGGCGATCTGGAACTTGCCCGAGATGACCTTCTCAGCAGAGGACTTGGACTTCTACTCCTGTGTCTCATTGAAGAAGAGGAATAGTGATCACGTGAGCTTCCCTTATCATGGTATCTCTCTCTTTCCCACCTTTCAACTCTATTGTAACTATCCCTTGGGTCTTTGTACTGCCTTCTTTCATTACTGCGACGGCGGGATCTTATGGGGGATGGTGATCTGCGAGGTCTAATTCGGGGTGGTGATCTGCGGGATTTTTTTGGGGATGGTGATCTACGGGATCTTACGAGGGGTGGTGACCCACGATCTCTAGTGTATCTAACAGGAGAGATAGACCGGGATCGCCTGCTCCGCCGGAACTTGATAGGAGATTGTGATCGAGAGTTAGATCTATGTTGAGGAGAAGCTGGTGATCTGGTCAAAATTTTCGCAAAATTAGTTAAAAAAGATAACATAACAGAGCAAAAATATAGGCCAAAAATAGAGAAGCACTCCCTAGTTACACAGCTAAGACCCATCAAAAGAGGTATCATTTCTTCATAATAGGAAAGGACCAAGCAAAAGCTCATTGGTGTTGCAGTATAAGCCAGTGTCACTCTTTTTTTTTTGTTGTTGCAAAAATCACATTATAGAACAGAAATTCCATGAAATTGGTTCACATTTGAAAAAGTAATACTGATACCTGGATTTTTTGTTAACTTCCTTATCATCATCTACCAAGCCCTCAGCTTTTAACTTCTTACTGATTTCAGCAGCACGGGCAGATGCCATCTCAGTTGCAGATTTCATTGTTGCAGCTCGAGAAGCAGCCTGCTGGGCTGACATTGTTTGCTGCATCAGTAAAGCTTGCTGAAATTGCATCTGTTGCAAAGCAACGGCTTGCTGCATCATAAGAGGCAAAGAAGAGTTCAATACGGAGGATTTGGCAGGGAGGGTTTTAGCGATCTCAACATTTAATGGTCGTCCTCCAACATCTATGTTGTTCAATCCCAGCGCTGTAGTAGCTTCTTCTGGTGTTGAATACTCTATGTAAGCAAAATGCTTTGAATCTGTAATCGTGCAGTCCACCACCGTACCACAGTAACCAAAAAGCTGTTTAAGCTGATCAACAGTAAGAAGAGGGCATAAGTTACTAATTTGCAGCGTCCTTTTCAAAGCATCAGCCTTTCCAGCCTTGTCCATAGAGTCTGAAAAAAAAATTTAATCAGTCAACAATCTAAATTTGTAAGAAAAAAAATGAATAACATGAAAGACTAAAGTAGCTGCTTGGTGAAACTAAACATAGCATAATCCAGCAATTTAGATAATGTAATTCATGTCTTTCAGGCCAAACAGATTTTTCTTAGTTAATAGGTCACATTGAACATCATAAAAATTTTAACTTAAATATGAAGCTTGAATTTTTTTTTAATTTAGTGAATTAATTATTTATAAAGTTCCTCTAAATAAAACGTTACTAGCTTGCTAGACTTCTTAATTTTCTTTCAAAACCTAAATTCCATTGCATCATTATGCTAACTAAAAAAGTACATTTAACATAGTCAATTAAAAGTTTAATTAATGATGCAATTTAAAAAAAAAAAAATCTAAGCTATGCATCTCTATTCTACAACAAAATAACCATTATAAGCATAATTATATTCCTATATTCAATGAGAGGCATAGTATTTGAGAAATTTCAGGGTGGATGAATAAAATGAAAGATTATTCATTGTTATCTATTTTATTAGAAAATAGTTGAAGTTGTGAAAAATAAAAATAAAAACTTGGGGGTCATGCTCGATTATTTAGGCAAAGCATTGCAAGTGAACCAAAACAAATATGGGTTGGCATGAAACATAAACTTAAAGAGAAATATCTTTGAATTAAAAAATATTGAGTTGAACTGCACAATCAATTTCAAAATAAATAAAAAGTTCTAATATGCTACAAAATTATGTAGGCCTTGTATGCCTTGTAGAACCACATGATTTGCCCTATTTCTTACCACTAGTTTCATCATTAAATCTTATCTAAGAGTTTAGAAAAGAACTAAGCTACAACTCATGTTAATTTGTATATATATATACACACACATGGTCTAATCTTATAGGTAATCAAAATCTTAATCTAAATATTGTAACTATACTAAATGTTTGCTTCAAACATGAAGCCAACCGTAAAATGGCTCTTATTCTTACTTAAGCATTAATGGGAAGAATAAAACACTGAAAATCACAACTCTTGGTCCAAAAGCAACTAGAACCAGTTCACTGTAAGACATGAAATTAGAAAATGGGCTGTGATATCAAAAACAAAACACTAAAAGAGAGGTAACAAGGCAAACCAGATGATTCTCCTTTTGATTTGGCCTGTGCTTGCATCTGAGCTGCATGCGCCTGAAGTGCCTGAGCTGCCACTATTGCTTGGGCTGCAGCCATTGCAGCAGCAGAAGGAGCCATTGGCTGCTGACTCAAGGTCCCCATAGTTGTTGTGGCTGCTAGTGCCGACATCAGCAAATTATGAGGAGGGTGGCTGTACTTGCAATCAGTACTTGCACACCGTCCATTCAGATACTCCCTACATATCTCTCCCAGGGATGATCCTACCCCTGGTAGAACCACTCCTCCAGAAGAACCTGAGGAGACCCCTGGAATCATTCCAAGGAGTCCAGGAAATGCCCCCGAGACAGAGCCAGAGTAATTCGGCATGTTAGGCATTGTCTGATTAACTAAATTATGGTAAGACGTTGTGGTGGTAGGAAAAGTAGTAGTACCGATGGCGGGACCAGTACTGAAGAACACCGGAAAAGGGCTGCCCATGATCGGCTTTCCATTGCACTCCACATGAACCATATAATTCCCACGCTTGGGCACAGCATAGGTTACCGCATAAGTGCCATCCCCCTGGTCCTTAACCATGCCCTCCAGGTCCACTCCACCAACACCAACACCAGGCGAGATCTTAACCTTGATCTGGGAACCGCCAGTGGGAATTTTCCGTCCATCTGAGTCCTTAGTAAGAATGCTAAAGGTAGAGGGAGAGCACGCAGTTCCGCCTGCAATACCAGCACCAGCAGCCAAGCACTTGGAAGAATCAACAGGACCAATGGGCTTGTTAGGCAATTCATCCTCATCCCTCTCATTATCATCGCTATCCGAAGAATCATTCCGAGATTTTGCCTTGTCAACGTCCTTGAAAGTGGCCTCAAATGCGGCTTTGGCAGCAGCGTCCTTATCCGCCTCACTCTTGATTCTGGCCTCCTCTGCCTGCTTCATCCAGATCGGCTTAGGCGCCACTACAGACCGATCTGCCATGGATCTCTCGTATAGTTTGAAAACCCTAAAACAGAGCGGATTGGATCAGGCTGAAATTTGGAGGAAACAAAACAATTTGTCAGAAGAAAATTTCATTGCTCGGGAATAAAACTAGATCGGTGTATTTCGTTGAGTGCTAGGGTTACGGTTTGATCTCTCAGAGAGAGAGAGGAGAGAGAGAGAGAAAGGACAAACCTCAGCTCGCGGCGGAACCGGACGGTTTCCCCTCCGAAATCGCTGCCGCTTCTGATGGTAAGCGAGGTGGTGTGCGGCCGACGAGAGTACGCGATGCAGCGGAGAGACTGGCTAGCGGAGGGCAGGCGGAGATATAAGAGAACAAATAGTGGAGGATAAATTGGCACATTATCGTTTTTATTATATTCAGACGAATAAGGTTTTTATTTTTATTTTTTTGACGAATACTGTAGAAAATGGGAAAGGCTTTTTTGACGACCTTTCAGGCCCACCAGGTAAAGGAGTCCATTCCATCAGGAGTCACGACTACTATTAATTTTGCTGGCCCATCAGCTTGAGCTTGAGCCCAAACTTGACTCACTTGAATAACATCATATTTGAACTTGGCTCGCGAGTTCAAGCCAAAATAGTGGAAAGTGAGTCATTGACAGGAAACTTGCAGGAGGTGGCATTCCCACCGATGAACTAACCTGCAATAGGAGTTCATTTGAAAAGGCATTGATGGGACCAAAGGAAAGTCACAGTGAGAATTTGTTGGATAATGCACCGATGCGGCCAACAGTGCTTAGCGATGAAAATTAGTTTGCAAGACGTCAGGTTGAGATGTCGCTGGAGACGATATAGAGGAGATCAAGGTTTTAAAAAGGACCGAACCAGCCAGTTCAATCAGAAACCGATAGGGCAATTGATATGATCCTAGTATAAAACTATTTTGTGATAGAACTATCAAAGAACCTCCCGGTTCAACAAACCGCAAATCCTAAATCGTAGATCGCACATTCAAGAAAATAATTTCTCCCATGTTGTCCTAACATTTTATCACCTCCATAAGTCGGTGATTTATCTCTATGTTGGCCTTCATAGGAAGCGGTTGTTCTACACTATCCTTAACATATGAAATCAACTCAATAAGACTCAAAATCACCTTAAGCTACTATGTTGAGGCTTGCTATATATTGGTCTGTAAAATTATATTCCAACATTTAAATGAACTATTGGAATTTCCAAAAAGGATCAGATTCAATTGAGGTATTTGGAATTCCCAAAGCACCCATTTGCTTAGAGCTTCTCAGCCCTTGCATTCTCTCTTGCATCCTCTGCTCTACATCTTGCTCTTAAGTTTCGTTTGGAACAACTTTTTTATTGTTTCGTAAAGCATTTTTTAAATTTTTGTATTAGAATTATGTTATAAGAAATAGTAAGAAAGTTGTCTGAAATGAAGCCTTAGCTAAGAATTATGTTGTTGTTTCTTAAACAATGATTAGTCTTGATAATCCCATTTTCCTTAGCTATATCAGCACTCTTGTTTAACTTAGTTGGAAAAACTCTTATTGACTACTTTGTGAAAAAAAAAATGATAATCATAAATAAAAATGAAATATAAAATATAAAAATTATTATTGATTACTTTGTGGAATGATCAGGGTCTTTTACAATTGCATTTTATGCTAAACTTATTATATGTTGCCATTGCTATTTTTTCTTCTTCACAAGAAAATAATTATTTAATCTTGTGTCATATTTCCTTGGTAACTTGCAATTTTTTATAATTTTTTTTATTAATTTATTGTGAAAATTTTTTGCTTTATAATTTTTTATTGTGTATAATTTTCTCACATATTATGAATGATTGCGCGCATTATTAGCAGGTTCATTTTCTTATTTTTTAAGAAATTTAGTATTTATGGTGTCATCGAGCTCAATCCTGATTTATTCCCGGTTAAACTATCAAATTGTGAACTTCTCGTTCTAATGATTCATTTTACAATTCAATTTTCATAACTTTGGGGAAGATCGACGGCGTTTTATGAAGAAGAGAAGTTCATGAGATGGAAGTACGAGACTAAGGTTTGAGCTCAAGTTCATGTCTAATTTAAATTGAGTTGCAAAGAAAGATGTGGGATTTAGGATTGAAAATTAATTCAAGTTGGCTTGTAAGCAAATGAGCCAAGTCTCATCAAGCTAGAACTCGAGCTCTTATTATACAAAAACTCTAATATGTGTTGTAGCTCAAGTTCACGGCTTGATAAGCTCGGCTAGGCGGCTTTATTAACTAGCTTAGTTTAAGCCAACTCGATTCACACTCCCGTTCATGGCTTGTTTCTTTTAATTCTTTCAAAAAAATGAACTTTGAAAATTGTTGCGTCCTAGAATATTCGTGTCGGTGGAGAAACATAAGTTTAACGTCTTAGTTTTGTATGAAGATCCAGCATACAATTAGTTAAGAGAGAGTGTGCAACATTTGTAAGAGGCATCAAGATTTTTACATGGGAAAAACCTGCGGGGCTTGTCCTATTTTGAATGAATCCACTAGTATTTACAGTCGATAACAAATGAGTCCCTTCCTTGGGGAAGGCCTTGGCTTGATGTAATAAATATACATCATATAAATTGCATTACATGATAGGACTAGAAAGAATCATTATTGATATGTTTGTTTGGTTGATAAAAACATAGTTGATGTGCGACGGAGATCGGAAAGACCGTAGTTAGGTGACGGTGGTCGGAGGGCCCTTAGTCGGGTAGCGACAGTGGTCATAAAAGACCATTGTTTGGCAACGGAGGTCGGAAGGACCGCAATTTGATTATGGAGGTCAGAAGGACCGTACTCTGCCGGCGATAGTGGTCCTAAAGACAGTTGTATGGCGAAGGATGTCGGAATGACCGTAGTCGGCGGGCGAAAGTGATAAAAAAAAATGTTTTCTCGTGAAGGAGGTCGGATGGACCGTAGTTGGATGGCGACAGAGGACAGAAGTTTGGCAATGGGTGGGAGTTTGGAGTCAGGCATAGGTTCAACAATGAACAGAAGTCTGATGTTTGATAGAAATCCGACGGAAGTCTGGTGACGAGCAAAAGTCCGGTGACAAGCGGAGGTCCATTGTTGGGTAGAAACTCAGTAATCGGTGGAAGTTTATCGTTTGGTAGAAGTTTGATGAAAGTCTAAAGATGGGCATAAGTCCAACGTCGAGTGGAAGTCTGGTGTCAGGTATAAATCTGGTGACTATAGAAAGTCTGACTTTATTTAGAAATTTTGGCGATGGGCGGAAGTTATGCGTTGGTGGAAGTTCGACGAAAGTCCTGCAACAGGCAGAACTCCGATGATGAACTGAAGTTTGGCATCAAATACAAGTTCGACAAAATTTCTGTAATAGGCAGAAGTCCAGCAAAGGGCAGAAGTCTGTTGTCGCGTAGAAATCCGGTGATGGGCAGAAGTCCAGCATCAATCGGTTGTCATGAGGTGGTCGAAGAGAAGCATGGTGGCAAGATTTCTCTTCCTCTCCTCTCTTATTTCCCTCATTCCTTTGGGGGCCATTTTCATGAGTAATGATGGGTCTATTTATAAATTCTTAAAGTGACATGATCAATAAATATGAGGAAGATAAAGGGTAATTTGAAAGTGGTTTGAATGGACGGTCGATATTGATTCCCTTAGTCGTGAATCATTTACTAAGCATTTAAATGTCTTAATGATATTAGAAGTTGACGATCTTGAGTTCGTTGTATTTGTCTTGTTGAGCCGCTTAATTCGACTCTAAGTATGTCACGTTTGGGAACCATTTTGTAATCCAAATTTTGGTCTAAACCATCCAAATGTGTTTTGGGTCTTTGACTTGGACTCATTTGGGCTCGGATTGAGTCGAATTTGGTTATTGGGTTCATATTACTGAGACTTTCAGTTCGACTATAAGTTTGCTAAAGAAGTTTAGATTGTCTCAAATTTATTTTTTTAATTTTCCCACTTGATTTTGCTTTGAAATTTGTGCCCGATCAAGTTAAATTTTTGATGATATATCAAAAAATGGAAAAAAAAAATAGACTTTGTAGGGGTGTCAATTCGGGTCAACGGTCGGGTTGGGGTCGAACCCGACTTGACCCAGCCATAAATGGGTTGACATTAACCCGGCCCAATTTTGCAAACGGTCAGGTTTGTTAACCTGGACCTGACTCGGTCGGTTACCGGGTTGACCTGACCTGACCCGCGAGCTAGAAATCAAGCACAATCTTGGCTCAGCGGAGTGCCAAAGCGGGTCTCGACCGCACTACAGGAGCCACTGTAGCGCTGCGGGTGGGACGGCCGATGGCGACAGCGCTGGTAGGTGCTACGGACGACGAAAACGACCACGCGGGATGGCTCTACCTCTACAGAGTGCATACATGACACGAGTCACCCGACCAGTCGCCGTGACCTTGAGTCCTTGACGCAACCAAACGCGGAGACAAGACGCCGTGTCGAGAAAGGCTGGCGGTTGACGCGACGATGAACAAGAATCCTGGCACGACGACACATGTCATGCAGATGTTATCAGGTCAAGTCGGGTTAGTTTCGAGTTTCCGGGTCAACCCGAAGCTAACCCGATTTAACAAACGGGTTGAAATTACTAACCCGAACCCAATTCGTTTGATAAATGGGTTGACCTGTACCCGAAATTTTACTGCTCGGGTTCGGGTCGGGTTTCAAGTCTTGTCAGATTTTGACATAACTTATAATAAACATTTTGTGAAGTTCTGTTTTGCTCCAGGATCGTCCAGGCCGATCTGGGATCGTCTTGGGACGATCTAGTGAAATTTGCCCCAGATTATGTTCTGAAGCTCCAAGAAAATTTCCTGTAGGTATCGTCCAGGCCGATAGGGTCATCGTCCCAGGCCGATCAGTTCACGGCACAAGTCAGAGAATAGGGATTTTTTTCGTCCAATGAAATTAATTATCGTCCTGAGAAATCGTCCCATGACGATGTGAAAATGGTCTGATCGTCCAGGACGATGAGACATCATCCCAGGACGATCAGTGGATGGCAAAAGTCAGAGAGCAGAGGTTTCGATCGCTTATGAACAGTTATTATCGTCCTGAGAAATCGGCCAGGATGATGTGATATTGGTCTGATCGTCCAGGACGATCGAGACGATCGGCCGGGCCGATCTGAGTATTACTTAAGGGAAATCAGTCCTTTTGAAGAGAGAGAAAATTTTTATAAAATATCAGATTTTCTGATCCGAGAAAAAGAGAAAAAGAAGAAAAAGGAAAAGTTGATTTCGGGAAGCCGCGGATCCGTTTTCGTTCGACGAGACTGTTGAGGATTTTGCTGTACGCAAGGTAAGGCACAATCCGACTTTCTCAATTTTCAGAACCGTCGCTATTGGCGGTATTTTCTGTCCGGATTTTGTTTTTGTTAACGAATTTCGTCCTTATTTTCCGACTGGTTTAGTTTTTACCGCGTAACTTTCTGTATATTGTTGCTGTGCCGGGTGTGCACATTTTGAGTATATTTTGGAGATTTTTGTCCGGACTGTTTTGATTTGGCGACGTTTTATTTCACATGTATTTTTCTGTGTGAATATTAAATGTTGTGGCAATAGAATAAATGTTCTGAAATGTTGTTATCTACATTCTGTACGAATTTGGTGTTTTGTGATTTTTAGGAAAAATTGTTTAAATTTCATACACTGCCGTTATGCTGCCCGATTTTTGGGTAAATTCTGATTTGTCCGGAATTCTTCTGATTTGATATGCTATCTGTATATGATATATAAAGGGAGTTATAAGGGGTCTGGATCCTATGAGATTCAGTTAGTGTCTGGAAAATCTGAAATGAGCTCAATATGAAATCTGATATATGTTCTGTTCCGGATCCGAGGAAATCTGTTTAGGTGCTTAAGCACTATATATGTATTCTGGTGCGATAAACACATCTGTTCTGATGCCGTGAGCACAAATGGAGGTATAAGGGGCCTGGATCCTATGAGATTCAGTCAGTGTCAGGGAATTTAGCTATTAATTATATATCTGATATCTGGTATCTGATTTGATACGATTTCTATACAGTTCTGATCTGATTCTGATTTGATATGTCTGTATCTGTTCTGATTTGATCTGTTTTGTTATGAACTGTTCGATTCTGTTCTGGTTTCTGATTGGATTTGGGTCTGATGTGTTTGGTTTTGGATTCTGAAAGTTTAGATTGGAGGTTTGTCGCTTTACTGAGCTGTTGAGCCCTTGCTTTCTGGTGGTTTTCAGGTTCTGGGAAAGGGAAGGAGTCCGATCTGTACGTATTGGTTTGTCCTTTTACTTTTTGTACAGACATGGCTCTTCTACACTGTTTCTTTCTGTTTGAGCCATAGTCTGTAGTTGTAGATGATTGTTTTGAGGAAAAGAAAAGAAAAAGATAAATCTTTTGTTCCGCTGCATTTGATGTTTTTAGTAGCTCTGTGTTTGTCTGTTTGTGTTTAAAATATTTGGAAGATTCAGTTCTGAAGCAAATTCCAAAGTCAGATCCTGGTTAGATTTCATGTCGCGGCCCGGTGCGAACGGGATCCGTCTCGGGTCGGGTCGGGTCGTGACACATTTATTGTAATGTCGGGATAATAATGCAAAGTTGTTTGAAGGGTCGGTCTAGATTTTTGTAGGATTATTTTTTTTTCATAAAATGATTTATGTTTCAATGCCATGTCACCATGGATGACTTGGTGGTGAAGTAGAAACAAAAAAGAATCATTGGTTGAATATGGATTTATTTGGGACAGCTTTCTTACTGTTTTTTTAAGCAATTTTTTGGTATAAAAATTTTTTGAACTAAAATTTTTTATAGAAAAGAACTATGTTATAAACCAATAAGAAAGTTATAAAAAAAAAAAAAAAAGTTATCCCAAACAAAGCCTACTACTTCACCTGTAATAGATTTCTTATTTCTTTCTTAAAATAAAAACTAGGGACAAATGAGGCTAAGTAATTAAAAAAACAACTCTATGAAAATTTCCATTTATGAGACTATATATTAATTCTGTCTTAATTTTCATCATTGTTTATTATATATGTTGGTTTTTGTAATTAAAACAAAAGAGTTAATTTTGAATTTAATGAGCTCTATTTTTTTAAAATTGAATTAATCTTGACAATAAGATAATTATTTTTTTATTAAAAAAAAAGTTAAAGATATCTTACATAAAAATAATAAACATGTAAGTATCTCACTACTTCTACAATTTTAGGAAAAAATAATAAATTTATTTATAGTTCGAATAACATTTATTCTCTCAACTTTACATAAATTTGATTTATATCCTTTCTTATAAATTATTTTCTCCCCTCCAAAATTTAAAATATTAGACATAAATAAATAAATTTAAAATTTTAGGTTTTTTTTTTTGCAAAAAATAAAATAAAATTAACATTATATATATATATATATATATATATATATATATATATATATATATATATATATATATATATATATATATATATATATATATATATATATTATGCTTGTGGGCAACAAGGAAAAATTATTATGTGCGAACTCCGGATGTCGCCCAGAGTCGAATAAAAGCGCGTCATGTCATCCTTTTGCTGTGTACCATCGTGTATTGGGCGATGTGGCACACTCTGATTCGCCTCCGGACAATCCTGTGTTGGCATAGAATAATCTCTCCTAAATATGCCGCCCAAACAATAATTGAAGTGGAGAAGGAAGCTATTTGCTTATCGAATTAAAAAAAAAAATTACACAAATCCTATAATGAAATAATTTAATTTAAATCTAATGAAATAATTTAATTTAAAATTTAAAATGAATTAAATTATCATTTTCTTATAAATCTTTTTTTTTAACAATTAACTAAGATTATCCAAAATTCGATTTCTAGTTTTATTCCATTAGTGAGGGTGTAAACTGTAAACAAGGCAAATCGAGATTGGGTTATGCGCAATGTCCAAAACCTAACAATTGTGTTAGATGTTAATAGCCAACTGATCATAAGTAAGTGAAGTCAGTCTAACCATATGATGGTATTGATTATTGATGATGGTCATTAGCTGTAATCATCGGAAAAATGTAATATTTAGCTCTCTTAGATCTCAAATCCCCTCTCTCATGTATAAAATGGATCCCTAAAAAGCATTTAAGTAAATTTTGCTAGAATCCAAAATATTGCCTCTAATGTTCCATGTTGATCCTCTTAATCATATATCATTTATTTAATTCTTAGGCTTCATTTGGGACGGCTTTCTTACTGCTTCTTAAAGCATCTTTTTAGTTCAAAAATTTTTTGATCTGGAAAGCTGCTTTAAGAAACAATAAGAAAGCCTTTCCAAACGAATCCTTAAGTAGGGGTGTCAATTTTTGACACGACACGAAAACCCGACCCGGACCCGACCCGGACCCGCCGGGTTGGACCCGACCCGATTTCAAAACGGGTCGGGTTCGGGTTCCAGAAATCGACCCGTTTCAAAAACGGGTCAGGTTCGGGTTGACCCGGCGGGTTGCCGGGTCACCCGCCAACCCGTTTAATTCAAAAAATTTCGAAATCCCGCCCTCTGCCCGCTGCCCCAGCCCCCTGCCCGCTGCCCCGCTGCCCCGCTGCCACGCAACGCTGCCCGCCCCGCTGCCCCCGCTGCCCGCCCGCTGCGCGCTGCCACGCGTGACGCGCCGCTGCCCGCCCCGCTGCCCGCCCGCTGCGCGCTGCCACGCGTGACGCGCCGCTGCCCCGCTGCCCCCGCTGCCCCCGCGTGCCGCGCGCTGCCCCGCTGCCCCGCTGCCCCCGCGTGCCGCGTGCCGCTCGCGCTGCCGCGCGCTGCCGCCGTGCGCTGCCCCCGCGCGCTGCCGCCGACGCCTGCTGCCGCGCGCTGCCGCCGTCGCGGTTCCGGGTCGTGTCGGGTCAACCCGGCAACCCGCCGGGTCGGGTCCGAGTTCGGATTTTCGACCCGTTTCTCTACCCGGGTCGGGTTAGGGTTGACCCGTTTTCCACCCGGGTCAGTTCGGGTTCGACCCGAACCCGACCCGTGACCCGAAATTGACACCCCTATCCTTAAGTGCCTTATGATGTGGGAATCAAATGAAATTAGACTATATGGATTCGTCTCATTGAACTATTTTATTTGATTATAAACATACAAGATTTAAAGATTATCTAATCATTCATTTAATATTCATGAGTTTCTAAATATGATTCAAGTGCTTTATGCAAGCTCATTTGGAGTTGAGTCTGATCACCTATCATAACAATGGCATTCTGTGGTCGAGACGTTCAGTCGAACATTGAGATTATGAAGCCTCAATTTGGACTTTGTTAGGAGCGGTTTAGTTAAACAAAATTAATTTTTTTATTAAAAAGCTGATTTAAAAAATAGTAAAAAATATATCACAAATGAAGCCTCAATTTTTTTGCTACGGATCATTTTTAATCTCGAAATAAATTTTTAAAAAGTTTAGCTCATCCTAATAAAAAAGATATTTTATCTTTTTTTCTAATGAAAAAAAAAAAAAATCAAAGGAATTCTCCCATTAAATTCCCACGGTAATTACGGTCACGTGATCCCGTCCAATTTTTTCTTTTGGGCCCACATCTCCTCCAGGTCCACCTACGTGGCATCTTTCTTGACCTCTCTCCCCGCCACCCGCGCAACGTGGCTTCCCACTCTCGCCAAATTGCCACTTCCGCCTCCCTATATCAGACGCGCCGCGCGCGTCCCCACCACTCTCAAAACACCCAACAAAGCATCCTCCGCTGGGCCCCATCAATGTCCGGCGACGAAGCTTCCGCCTCCGCCGACGTTGATCTCACCCTCGGCCTCTCTGCCTTCTCCCGTCAGGAGTACCACGCATTTCGCCGCAGGGAGGCGCGCAGGAAACAAATGCGCAAGGCCAATTTAATCTCCGGTGATCGCAGGATGTTTTTGAACCCGGTGCCTATCTCGATACGCTGTCCAGTGATTCCGGTGATGCCGATAGAGTGCACGTATCCTGCCGTAGCGCTGCCGACGTACGTGCCGTTCGCGAGGAATCCGTACGTGTTACCTTATGTGGTTCCATGTTGGGCGCCGCCGGTTATAAAGGAAGAGAAGAGGGAGGTGGCGCTGCCCGTGGCGACGGGTGGTGATGAGAAGAGTTCGTCGGGTTTTGTTCATGTTTCAGGCGACGGTAGTTTAATCTTCCAACATTTTTATATAGATCACGTGCTTTATTATTTGCATGGAAGAAATTTTGAAATTTTCTCTCTTAAATAGTTTAAGCACCTAAATAGAAAAATAAAGAATGCATATCAATTTTTTAAATATTAAGAGGCATGGAATATAATTTATTATTAATTTAATTTTGTATATTTTATTTGGTGTGATAAAAATATTTAATATTTTAATTAATTTAATTCTGCGAAATTAGATCATATAATGGATTGAGGATATCATGCATGCATCCATGCAAATGAATGGAGGATATCATGCATGCATGCAGTAGAGAAAAAAAATTAGAATAAATCTTATTAAAACTCAGGCTGAATTTTAAAATGAATAATTTCAAATGAATAATTTCAATTTAGCTTTATATTTATTTCAAAATAATTTCAATTAACTTGAAGTCTATCTTAATTAAAAATTTAAAGCTTTAACATCTAAAATTAAATGAATGCACTTAGAATTATCAATTTAATTTTCATTACACTAATTCCCAATTGCAGAAAACAGCATAGAAATTACTCGCGGAAGCAGCAGCAGCAACAGCAACGAAACCAAGACCATAAAGCTCGATGAGCCATATTTGAAGAATAAGAAGAAAGAAACGGAAGGAAAAATGCCCTACGTTACAGCGAAAGGTGACGGCCCAGATGGGAAGACCATCACAGGTTTCTTATATAGATACACAAAGGTTGAGGTGAGCATAATGTGTGTTTGTCATGGCCAGAGCTTCTCGCCGGCCGAGTTCTTAGGACACGCCGGAAACAGCCATACCTCGCGGCCGCTCCGACAGATCGTCGTTGTGCCGTCGCCGGCCGGCGAGAAGGGAGAGTAGAAAGAAATATATGTTGTTGTTGCATGTTATTGTTCATCTGTCCATGCATGATAGTAAAGAACAATATATTGTGAGCTGTAGAGTTAAGTTCTAACTTTTAGGTTTTGCTGTAAATTGGTAGCTTTGGCAAATGGACAGTTACGTTGGCTGTGTTTAATGGAAAGGGCTGACGAGAAAGCTTGTTGCTTGGGAATTAAATAATGCTTAAGTTAGGCACTTAGGCTTAGTTTGAGATGATTTTTTTACTATTTTAAGTAGTAAAAATGGAGCCTAAGGCTTTGTTTGGGACGGTAAACTCAATTTGGGACAACTTTCTTACCAGTTCTTAAAACATCTTTATAGTACAAAAATTAAAAATTTTGTACCAAAAAACTTTTTTAGGAAGTGGTAAGAAAGCCTTCCAATTGAAGCCTAAATAATGTGATGAAAAGCTAATTTTTGCATGGCAACTAAGCTACTATTACTATAGCAATATGAGAGCCCTCCCAAATGAATAGTAAAGATTTGTTTGGGACAATTTTCATACTACTTTGCCTTTTAGAATGGAATCACCATTTCTATTTGGTTATTATTTTCTCGTTAATTTCAAGAAATTTTTGTATGAGAAAACAGCTTTTTATAACAAAATTATTTTCTCATAATAATTTTACAACCATCTTTATAGGCAACGAAGGGTTGACAACAACAAAAAAGTTGATAGGCAACGAAGGGTTGACAACAACAAAAAAGTGTTGTTCGATAATGGTGCTCAGGTTGAACTCTAATATTCTCAAAGTTTTATAGCTCTTTTGAATCTCAAGAGAAAACTACAAGCTCCTCCCTCCTTAATGTAAAGAGTAGAACATCGATAGCAACAATCAAGTGCTTGTTCGGTAATGGTGCTCAGGTTGAACTCTAATATCCTCAAAGCTTTATAGTTCTCTTGAATCTGAAGAGAAAACTCCAAGTTCCTCCCCCCTAGGGTTGCAAGCGAACCAAACGTTCGACGAGCTACTCGTTGTTTGGTTCGACTAAAGCTCGTTCATGATTGTTTAATTAACTAAGCAAACAAACATGAACAATATTTTAAATACTTGATTTTTAAATAAACAAACTTGAACACTAATTTGTTCGGCTCATTTATGTTCGCGAACAACATCATTTGAAGTTCGCGAACAAGCTCGACATTAAGCTTGATAAGAAGCTCGATAAAAGCATGATTCGTGTTCGATTTTGAACTCGTGAATAAGCTCAATAAAATAATTAATATTTGACTATATAATTATTAAATATAAATAATCATTGCATTTGTTACATAGACAATTGCTTTTATTATAAATGTGTTTGTTCAAAGATATTTTCATAAACGTGTTTGCTTGATAGTTAAAAAAATTCGTTAAATATGTTCGCGAACAAGGTCGATAAGCACTAAACGAACGAACATGAACACTCATTAATTTAAATGAATCAAACATGAACACAAACAATAAAGCTAGACAAACATGAACCAAACTTGAACAAGATAATATTAAATGAACATAAACATGAACACTCACATACTCGGCTCAGTTCGTTTGCAGCCCTACTCCCCCCTTCATGTAAAAAGTAGAAGCTTATTTATAAATTTTTTTTAGTGCCATACCCATAAATATAGAAACGTTTTAGAACATTTCATCAAACAACCCATATAGATTTCCTATTCAAGAATCATTCGTTTATCATTTTAGTATCTCAATCATCTCGTCGAGATGTTTAATTTGACTATAATTTTATTAAAATTAAAATTCATATGATCCTAAATTTAGTTTTGAAAATTTCAATGACTTCAAATATGTTCTTGATTAAGATAATTTTTGGTGAAGTCGCAATAAGTTTTATAACTTCTTTTAAAAAATTAGACTATAATTTTTTTTTTATAACTCACACATTAATCAATCTAATTATAAATAAATAGCTTTTCAACTAAAAAATTTAAAATAGAACACCACAAATAGCAAACCCAAAAATAAAGAAGTGGAAAACTGTTCCAAACAGGCTCCATGAGATTAAAATCCAAACACTAGTAACGAGTATCCCCACTTATCAGAATATTTAAGAAACTTAACCTCCTAAGAATCGAACCCAAGTGATAGCATCACTTGCAAAATCATACATAGAGGAGCAGCACAATGCAGAGCTGAGCTCCACCGTCCATCTAAAACCACACATACTATCTTAGCTGTACACGTGTAAGCACTGCACTACACATGATGTCTGGCACATGCATCCAGCCTTTTTACCCATTATATATACATGTACAGTGAAGTATGAATACAGTTGAATTACCATTGATTAAAAACCTCTTCTCACTTTATCTTCTTCCTAGAACTATCCTAAACTATCAGGAACAGGGCGAATTATTAGGTCCGGTCACCTGACAGGGAGATACATTCGAATTTCTCTGTTACTGTAGTAGTTGTGCTTTGATTGTAGACAGAGAAAAATCCGAATATATCTCTCTGTCAGGCGACCGGACCTAATAATTTTCCAAGAAACAGGCAAATAGGTGTAAAAAACTTTTCATGGAAAGCAAAAACAATTTTACAACTTGTCACAGAAGCATAAATTCGAGGTTAGAGGAAGAATTCCCCTTATCACCATTGATTTTTCTCAAATGCTGAAGGGGAACGGAAAACTGTTTCCAAATCATGGAAACATAACAACACAATAAGACTAAAAACACTATTTCCTACCTATATTTTTAGCAGCAATGAAAGTTCGAACGAAACATTCCATAAACTAAAAATAAAAATTGCATCTTGCACAAGACGAAAAGGCTTGGAAGAGAATCAAATAACCAGCTGCTGAGATATCTGCCATGAATGAAGGAAAACAGTTCTTGAGTCTCTGTTTGTTTTATGCAGACGCAGGCACTGGAGGTAAAGACCCAGAGCGGCCATGGGTGCAGCATTAGAGGCCATTTGATCAAGCCTGTGGTGTTCCATATCGCCGCCTCGGCCAGAAGGGACCGCCACCCCTACCCCCTCTGTTCCCAAAAGCAGGCCTGTAACTGTAGTCTCCTCCCCACCTTCCATAACCCCTCCCACCACCATAATATCCACGACCCCTCATTCCATTACCGCGGTATCCAGCTCCTCTACCAGGTGCAAACCTTGCTTGGTTATTCACTGCAGTTAGAAAATAGCAATTTAATGAATAGACCATGCAAGAAAATGATAAGACGTGTTGATTGTTGAAAATATATATAAAGAAGCAGGCTTTGGACATAAAATGACAGCTCCTTTCTCATCGAAGCTAAAAAAAAAAAGGGTTCATTTAGGCTTAGTTTGGGGACAAATTATTCTGTGCGGAGTCCAGACCCCAATAAAAATGCGTCACGTCTGGTACCAAGCAGTACCTAGGCTTGGTCCAGCTCGGTACCTAAGCGTAAACCGGACGGTTTTCCCGTCCGGTGTCCTCACAGAATAATCTCTCTAGTTTGGGACGACTTTCTTACTGTTATTTAAAACATTTTTTCAATAAAAAAATTAAATTTTATACTAAAAAACTGCTTTAAGAAATAGTAAGAAATTTCTACCAAATGAAACTTTAATATTGTGCACTCATCACACATGTGTGATGAGTGTCATATTGCCTACTAGTTGATGATAAATTTTTTGTAACTTTTAACTTAAAATGCTATAGATCATTTCATATTATGAAACAGTATAAGATTATGAACTACTCAACATAATTGTTAATTAATCAATGAGCAACTTGAAGTGACATGCACGGATAATGTGTACCTCGTGGAGCATTGGTTCTTTTTTCCTCAACATAAGCTTTACGACCACCAATCAATACAGGTGAAGCCTGAAAATGCAGGAAACACATAAAACTTGAAAATTTGTGCCTTAAGGGAATAGATTTGTTTCTTATAAAAAATATTTCTGAATGCGAGCAGAAAGTCATTTCCCATGTATTCACAATGTTTCATTAGTAGCATACAAATCAAATGCATACTAGAATACAGTTCAGAATTTTAGAACTCGAAAGTTTTATTGTAAACCATAAAACAAATCAACAATCAGTACTTAAACGTTGGATGAACTGAAAATAATATCAACCATAGGATTAATTGTTCTGTGCGGCCAGAGACCAATTAAAATGAGTCACGTCACGCCTTTGCTCGGTACCGTGGCTCGCTACTACTCAGTACCGCTTGGTACCACTGACCTGGCACAGTTTGGTTGACCTCCGGACGACATTCTGTATCCAATCTCCGCACTAAATAATTTCTCCAAGCATAGAGGGTTGTTGTATTATGATCATTTTGATTTTATCCGAAGAATGAAAAATCAACATGTACAGTGAACAATACATATTAGGATAGCCAACCATGCATCTATATTAGCAAACAAAAGCACCGGCTAGGACAAACAATGTTCCTAAGAAATACTTTTAACAGTCATTACTCATGCGTTCTTCCAATCAAAACTTTCAATTTTTTTGGAGTATTAAACAGGAAAATATAATCAAGAAGAGCAAAAATAAGCCTCTTTAGATTTGCGCAAGTCCATGCATCAAATCATCAAATCTTCCATTGAGCTAAACTAAAGAAAACTAACGGATTACTTCTCAATCAGGAATGAAAAATAGAAATCTAGCTTCTAATTTGCCTTAAAGAGATTATACAAATATTATGTCTTCCTCTTATCTGCTTTTCCTATGGACCTCGTAGGCTAATTTCCAAGCTACTGTGAAAAGAAACACAACTTGCAAGAAGATTCCTATCCAATTGTTCTCCAAAACTTATTAACTAAATTAGAGGAAAAATAATTCAAAAGATTATGGAATTATGTACCTGCATAAACTAGTATAAATTGTTAAAACAAATTGAAAGTTACAGGCTGTGCAGAAGTTGAAGATGAGAAACTTTAGTTTCCATAATTATTTACCTACCATAAATCAGATTATTTTGTATCCCATAATAAGGGAATCGAGTATTATTTTAAACAGATTCTGACTTATTTTGTTTCCTGTTTTAGTGCATTCAAGGAATTAGTCTAATTAATTCAAGGAGTGAGGTTATTCTCATTTCTCCTATTTATGTTGTAAGGTTTCTATCATTGGTCAAACCACCTTGTCTTTGAACACAAGTAACAACTCCTGCATGTATATCCTAAATGACTTAAAAATAAATATTATTAACTATTTTCTTTCCTAAAACTCTCCTAAGTACTTAACTTGAGGCTTTATCATATGCTCTCTAAATCAATAAAAATCATATGAAGATCCTCCTTATTCTCTCTATACTTCTCCATCAAACCTTGCAATAAATGTATAACTTCAATAATATACCTACTCGGCATGAATCCAAATTGATTTTAAGAAACATTAGCATCACTCATAACCTATACTCAATTACTCTCTCCCATAGTTTAATGTATGACACATTAATTTAATTCCTCAATAATTCTCACACTTTTGTGCATCACCTTTATTCTTGAAAATAGGAACCAACACACCCCTTATCCACTCATCTGATATCTTTTTAGTCTCCAAAATAATACTGAAAAGTTTAGTAAGACAAAATTATTTCGTCTCCTAAGCATTTCCACACCTTTATTAGAATATCATCAGGTCCAACTGCTTTTACACGCTTCATTTTTTTTAAAACCTCTTTAACTTTGGTTTTGCTAATATGACGATAAAAATAAAAATCTCTATCTTCATTTAGGGTGCTAAGGTCACTAAAATAACTCATATTCTCATAATCTTCATTGAAAAGCTTATTGAAATATCTCATCCAACTATGTTGAATATTCTCTTCTAAAAAAATACTTTTTAATGTCCATCCTTAATGCACTTCACTAGAACTAGATCCTTATTTCTCCTATCTTTTTATTTGGCAAACTTATATATACATTTTTAATCCTACTTAGTATCTAATTTATTATGCAAATCATTACAAATTAAATTCTTAGCATCGCATATTGCTTTCTTAGACTCTTTACAAGCTTCTCTATATCTTTTTCAAAATTTTAAACTTTTACGTCTAAATCAGTTTTTATAAATGTACTTATATAAAAAAATGAGACAACGAACATAATGCATAAGAGGATATGGAGAGAGTGAAAGTGAACGATAAACACTGGCTCAGAGCTCAAAGAGGCGAAAATGATGAAAATAGAGAACGATTCTTCTTCTTTCACAGATGAAAACCATACACAGTCCCACAATCATTCGTTAATCTACCATCAATATGCTAAGCCAGATGTCAAACATCCGTTTAAAGGACAACAACAAGACTAAGGAAATAAAACTACATGACTGAAATGGAAAATGGTAGAGACAGTAAAAAAAAAATGTGGCACTGGAGACGGTTGAGGTGGCCTGGTATAGAAACAGCGCCAAGGAATTGAACTAGGCACCATGGTGCATGGGACAAAGGTGATGGGGACATCAGATCGTCATGGAGAGTTTATCAGAGACGTGGCCGTCGATCTACAGCCACGATCGAGTCTTTATATTTTTGAGTCGTTGATGTATTTCATTTTCTTGTAGTTGTTATTTGCTTATGTGGCATTTATGAGTCGTATTTTATTTTATTTTATTTAGTTGCTTATGTGTTGTCTTTCCCGTTGTACCCCTCTTGTGAGAGTTTTCATATGTGAGCCCAAAGGGCGTTTATGTCTTTTGTTTCGAGTCATGTTGTAGGAGGCTATTTAAAGCCCCATTTTATTCTATGATGAGAAAATGAATGATTATTGGAGAATTCTTTTTTTTGCTTAGAGCATGGTGCTAACTTGTGAGTTCTAGGGAAGAGAGCTTCCTTGGAGAGGAAGGAGATTGACGCAATACCCACCAACCTAGATAAGTCGGGTTCGTGGTTTCTCTTTTTTTTCTTTTATCACCATCTTATTTCTCCCCTCACATCAATCCTTCACATCGTCGCCGAATTACCACCTCCACGAGACCTTTCCCTCATTCCAACCCCACGGCTAACACCCCAACCCGAGCCCCACCGTCAGCCCTCATCACCTAGCCGCCGGCCTCCATCCACTCCCTCATCTCCAATGAAACTCTTGCCTAATTTGGATGGAGTAATTTTGGGGCAGATTTTCAAAATTCAAATTCATTAATTTGAAATTTGAAAATTTCCTAAATTACAATTCTAATTTTGGAAAGTTTCTAAATCAATTTCATTTAAATTTTAAATTCACTTGGATGTGATTAATTGCTTTCCTTATACCACATCTCAATTAGGCAAGCATGACACCTCATCCCAAACCTCCTTGCCCATGCATGCCGCCGGCCTTAATGAGTGAATTTGGGAATTAATTCTTAATTACTCCACAAGCTCATTTAGGAAATAATTCAAATTATTTCCTTTGCTCTTTGGCCGAATTTTCCAAGAATCAAATCCTCTTTATTGCTAGCCTATTCTACTCCCTGGCGTTGGAAAGAAGCTCTCTATCCAACCATATTTGCTGCCGTTGAAGCCAGGCCGTGCTCTCTCTGATTTCCAAATTCTTTTCCCTCTTCTAAAATCTGCTCTTGGAATTCCTTGCAAAGTTTTTCTCCCAAAGTTCTATTTTCCTCACTAGAGAAAATCTGAACTTTCCTCTCAGATTTTGGGCCAAAGAATCTGAAAATCTTTTCAGATTTCGGAAGGATTGGGGCTACTGATCCAGCACACGATGAAGAGAACATCTTAGTTCGCCGACCTTGGATATCCGTCCATAGTAGTTGCTATCGCGGAGGATCGCCACGTTTCTTTCTGCAAAGGTTTTCTCTTTCTCACGTGCATCTTATTTCTTCTAAATCTAAATTCTCATTGGATGGTTGTCATCATGAAAGCTCCTTCAAATTGCTCTTGCCAAGCTTAGTCTTGAATAGGAATTGAGTGTAGCCTTCTTTGCATCCTACGTCTCGTTGTTAGATTAGGGATTAATTTGAAAGCTACTATTTTGTGTCGTTTTATTTTCTTAATTATCTTGAACGTTTCAAACTCGGAGCATGTGATTTCGCCTACGCAATTGATCACTTCACTTGTCTTAACCGTCGATTGAAGATTGCTTATAATTTGGTTCTGAAATTATTCTAATTCAATAGTTGTGCATTGTTCAAATGGACTCATAACCATAGCATCTAATTAGTCCTGCATCATCTGGTATCAGAGCATGGTATGCTCTTGCATGTTTTAGGATTCCTGGTAGTTTTCCCTTTTGTGCTTTCATTTTACATTAATTTCTTTTAGAAAGTTTTTCATATCATCCCTAGAGTGCTAGTATAGCATTACATGTCATTTTGTGATCATAAAACATCATAAGTCCATCTTACACCCTTGTTAGTGTGCTGTCCAGAAAAAATTCCTGCAGTTTTACAAACTTTAGGATCACTGTTTAAGGGTGTTTTTGCTGTCCTTAAACCTTGCATTCATTATTACTTGTTAGGGTGACTTAGTACTTGAGTGTAGTTGGCTGCCCCTGAAATCCCTGCACCATATAAGGTCATTTTAGAGTGTCTTTTCACTCCCTAGCTTGCTGTCCACTTTCTAGAAAACCCTCAAAGTATCCCATTGTGTTTAGGAATGGACCCGGAACAACTAGGAAGGACCTTAGACCTCTTGGTAGGCCAAATGAACACAATTAGCCAGCAACTCAAGGAAAATCAAGCGGACCTAGCCGAGATTCGTAGGAACACCACAGAAAGATTCGATACACTTGAGCGGACTAGAGACCACCCTACTCCTTACACCCCATCTAGACCCACTTCTATGTATGGGGATGAAACCTACCCGGATGAGAGGCCACATCGGGCTAATCATCGAGCTCACTATCATGGGCATGATCCACGTCATGATCCTGATTTGGATGAGAGGCATCACCGTGCCAATCATCGTGCTACCTACCACGGCCATGATCCCGATGCACCACTTATGAAGAACATTAAGGTTGATGCTCCTACCTTTGATGGCACCCTCGATCCCCAGCTCTTCCTGGACTGGGTCAAAGGTATGGATAGTTTCTTTAAGTGGTATGATATTTCTGAGGCCAGGAAGGTTAGTTTTGCTGCCATGAAGCTTACGGGTAGGGCGAGCCAGTTTTGGGCGAATTTAGAGAGTCTTAGGGAGGATAGGAATGAGTACCCTATTGTAGACTGGTTGTCCATGAAGCGGGAACTCAAACAGAAGTACTTGCCCTCGTCGTATTTCCCCCGCCTATTGGACAGGTGGAATAGATTGACCCAAGGCAACAAACCAGTGAAGGAGTACATCGCCTCGTTTGATGACTTCTTGATTAGATGCAAAGGGGAGACCTCTACCACCCCCGCGCAAATCTTATCTATGTTTCGAACCGGGTTGCGTGAGGATCTACGCAATGAGTTGTTTGCCCGGAACGTCACTACACTGGAAAATGCCTACAGCTTAGTGCTTGATCTAGAGGAGTCCCGTTCTCAGCACCCGAGTCGTTCCCATGATTCAAGACCCTCGTATCGATCAACCGGTAGTTCCACCCCACACCCTCCTGCTTCACGACCCACTCCGGGGAGCACGACCCGACCACCCCCGGGTCCACCTGCACCTAGATCTGATTTTAGAAGTAAACCTCCCACCCCGGATGCCCCTCGGTCCAGTCCCGGGACCAAGTGCTTTCGATGCCAGGGGTATGGGCATATCGCTTCTCAGTGCTCCAGTCCTTATAAGGTTTCGATCGTTGAGGAGATGACTGAGGACGATCTCGAGCCCGAGGTTGATCAGATCCATCAAGTCGAGGAAGAAGGCGAATACTTCGAGGAGGAGGACGACACTACGGTCCTCAATTGCCTTCAAAAGCCGGATACCTCTCCCATCTGCGTGGTGAGATGTGCACTATCACACCCGACACCCACTGATGACTGGCGTAGGACCACGATTTTCCATACCTACACCAAAATCAAAGACAAGAACTGTAAAGTCATAGTGGATAGTGGTAGTTGCATTAATGCTGTTTCCTCCAGCATGGTATCCCAGTTAGATCTGTCTGCCGTTCCTCACCCCAACCCGTATAAGGTATCGTGGGTCAACTCCAATGCCTTGGAAGTGAAGGAACGAAGCCACGTACCAATCTCCTTTGCCACTTATAAGGAGAATGTCTGGTGCGATGTGTTGGCTATGAATGTTGGACAAATTTTGCTAGGTCGCCCCTGGATCTACGATAACGATGTCCACATTTATGGGCGTTCAAACACCTGCGTGTTTGAACATGCTGGCAAAAAGATTAAGCTTTTGCCATCACAGCCCCGGGTTACGGATGCCACGAAATCAAACCCAGCCAAATCTAAAAAGGGCGTGAACCTTGTCACCGCCAAGGTTCTGATTACTGAGTTTGCCCAAGGCGCCCCTCTGTTTGCCTTAGTTGGCCGTGAGATTTCCACTGAATCTGACGAACCCATTCCTGAGGAGGTACAGCCTATTTTAGGACAGTATGCTGATGTCTTTCCCGATGATCTCCCCGATCAGTTACCACCACTTAGAGACATCCAGCATGCTATAGACTTCGTCCCTGGAGCCTCCCTTCCAAACCTGCCACACTATCGCATGAACCCCACGGAACATGCTGAGCTTAAAAAGCAGGTTGATGAATTACTGCAGCGAGGTTTCATTAAGGAGAGTCTTAGTCCCTGCGCGGTGCCGGCCCTTCTTACACCGAAGAAGGACGGGACTTGGAGAATGTGTGTTGATAACCGTGCTATCAACAAGATCACCGTCAAATATCGATTCCCCATTCCGAGGCTCGATGACATGCTCGATATGATGACGGGTGCAACATTGTTCTCCAAAATTGATCTTAAAAGCGGGTACCACCAGATCCGGATCCGACCCGGTGATGAGTGGAAAACTGCCTTCAAGACCAAGGATGGTCTTTATGAGTGGTTAGTCATGCCATTTGGGCTCAGTAATGCCCCTAGCACTTTTATGCGAATCATGACTCAAGTGCTGCGTCCTTTTATGGGAAAGTTTGTCGTCGTCTACTTCGACGACATTCTTATTTACAGTCATTCCATTAGTCAGCACTTGGACCACTTAAGGCAAGTTTGTGAGGTCTTAAGGAAGGAGCAATTATATGCCAATCCTAAGAAATGCACCTTCCTAGTAGATCGCGTCATCTTCCTGGGCTTCATCGTATCAGCCCAAGGGGTTTCCGCAGACCCCGAGAAGGTGAGGGCCATTGTAGAGTGGCCTATCCCTCAGACTGTCCGGGAAGTCCGCAGCTTCCACGGATTAGCCACCTTCTATAGGAGATTCATACGGAACTTCAGCACAATTGTTTCTCCTATCACTGACTGCCTGAAGAAGGGTGATTTCCACTGGACCCCGGCCGCCACTAGAGCTTTTGATGAGATTAAGCAGAAAATGGTGGAGGCCCCAGTGATGCGACTTCCTGATTTCTCCAAAGTCTTTGAAGTAACTTGCGATGCTTCGGGGGTCGGAATTGGAGGAGTCCTTTCCCAGGAAGGTCACCCTGTAGCTTACTTCAGTGAGAAATTGAACGATATCCGGCAGCGTTATTCCACTTATGACAGAGAGTTCTACGTTGTGATCCAATCACTTCGTTATTGGCGACATTACTTGCTCCCGCAAGAATTCGTCATTTTCTCGGATCACGAAGCTCTGCGTTATATCAACTCCCAAAAGAAATTGAATGCACGCCACGGTCGATGGGTTGAGTTCCTTCAGGAGTACACGTACACCCTTAGACATAAGGCGGGAGTTGAAAATAAAGCTGCCGATGCTCTCAGTCGTCGTATGATGACCACCACCGAGATGAGAGCAGAAGTTGTGGGTTTTGACCAAATAAAGAAGGATTATTTGGAATGCCCCGACTTCAAAGAGACCTACACTCTCTTGTCCACTGGCAGCACGCGCTTAGTGGACGATTTCCTACTGGAGGATGGTTATCTTTTCAAAGCCCAGAGGCTTTGCATCCCGAGCACCTCCCTTAGGGAATTTTTGGTCTGGGAACTCCACGCCGGAGGCCTCGCTGGGCACTTCGGACGAGACAAGACTATCGAAGCCGTGGAGTACCGTTTCTTTTGGCCCAGCCTTAAGAGAGATGTTGGTCGGCTGGTCAGCCGGTGTCACACCTGCCAACTGGCCAAGCAACGTAAGCAGAACACTGGTCTTTACACGCCCTTACCTGTTCCTAGTTGTCCTTGGCAGGACGTTAGTATGGACTTTATCTTAGGCCTGCCCAAGACACTTCGTAGGCACGATGCTATTTGTGTGGTAGTTGACCGGTTTTCCAAAATGGCACATTTCATTCCATGTTCTAAAACATCTGATGCCTCTCACATTGCGAAGTTATACTTCAATGAGGTTGTCCGTTTACATGGTTTACCCAAAACCATTGTGTCGGATAGAGATGTGAAGTTCACTAGCTATTTTTGGAAAACCCTGTGGATGAAAATGGGCACCAAACTTCACTTTTCCACTGCCTTTCACCCACAGACTGATGGTCAGACCGAGGTGGTCAATAGGAGTCTGGGTAATTTATTGCGGTCCTTGGTTGGTGAGCACATTAGAGACTGGGATTCCATCCTTCCTACTGCTGAGTTTGCTTATAATAATTCAATTAACCGAACCACGGGTCGAAGTCCTTCTGAAATTGTATACGGGTTCAAACCTAGACAGCCGTTAGACCTGATTCCCATGAGTTCTAGGTATAGGATTTCTGAGTCTGCATCAGCATTTGCATCTCATTTGCATGAACTTCATAAAGACATTGCACAACAAATTGAAAAGAATAATCAGGAATATAAATTACATGCAGATTTAAAACGGCGATTTAAAACTTTTGAGGTTGGTGATTTTGTTATGGTGCGGATTCGTCCGGAACGGTTCCCTCCAGGAACAGTTAAGAAATTACAAGCAAAGAGTGCTGGACCTTTCAAGATTCTTAAGAAAATTAATGACAATGCTTATATAGTAGATCTGCCTGCAGATTTCAATATAAATCCCTCTTTTAACATAGAAGACTTAGTGGCATATGAAGGCCCTGACTTTAACCCACAAAATCCACTATCAAAACAGCCTTGTGTGAACCCACCCTGTGAGATCCCAAGCCTACCCCCACTACCAAATATTCCCAAATTTCCTATGGCAGAGCAAGTGGAGGCGGTCTTAAGTGATGAGATCATATCCACAAGAGAAGGAGGACGAAGAAGATATTTGATCAGGTGGAAAGGAAAACCCGAGTCAGAGGATACATGGCTAGATCGTGAGGAGCTGCAGCAGATTGACCCAGATGCACTAGAGATCTACGAGAGCTTCAGAGATTCCTACTCGACGGAGTCGAGTTTTCTCCCACCCCGGGAGAATGATGGGGACATCAGATCGTCATGGAGAGTTTATCAGAGACGTGGCCGTCGATCTACGGCCACGATCGAGTCTTTATATTTTTGAGTCGTTGATGTATTTCATTTTCTTGTAGTTGTTATTTGCTTATGTGGCATTTATGAGTCGTATTTTATTTTATTTTATTTAGTTGCTTATGTGTTGTCTTTCCCGTTGTACCCCTCTTGTGAGAGTTTTCATATGTGAGCCCAAAGGGCGTTTATGTCTTTTGTTTCGAGTCATGTTGTAGGAGGCTATTTAAAGCCCCATTTTATTCTATGATGAGAAAATGAATGATTATTGGAGAATTCTTTTTTTTGCTTAAAGCATGGTGCTAACTTGTGAGTTCTAGGGAAGAGAGCTTCCTTGGAGAGGAAGGAGATTGACGCAATACCCACCAACCTAGATAAGTCGGGTTCGTGGTTTCTCTTTTTTTTCTTTTATCACCATCTTATTTCTCCCCTCACATCAATCCTTCACATCGTCGCCGAATTACCACCTCCACGAGACCTTTCCCTCATTCCAACCCCACGGCTAACACCCCAACCCGAGCCCCACCGTCAGCCCTCATCACCTAGCCGCCGGCCTCCATCCACTCCCTCATCTCCAATGAAACTCTTGCCTAATTTGGATGGAGTAATTTTGGAGCAGATTTTCAAAATTCAAATTCATTAATTTGAAATTTGAAAATTTCCTAAATTACAATTCTAATTTTGGAAAGTTTCTAAATCAATTTCATTTAAATTTTAAATTCACTTGGATGTGATTAATTGCTTTCCTTATACCACATCTCAATTAGGCAAGCATGACACCTCATCCCAAACCTCCTTGCCCATGCATGCCGCCGGCCTTAATGAGTGAATTTGGGAATTAATTCTTAATTACTCCACAAGCTCATTTAGGAAATAATTCAAATTATTTCCTTTGCTCTTTGGCCGAATTTTCCAAGAATCAAATCCTCTTTATTGCTAGCCTATTCTACTCCCTGGCGTTGGAAAGAAGCTCTCTATCCAACCATATTTGCTGCCGTTGAAGCCAGGCCGTGCTCTCTCTGATTTCCAAATTCTTTTCCCTCTTCTAAAATCTGCTCTTGGAATTCCTTGCAAAGTTTTTCTCCCAAAGTTCTATTTTCCTCACTAGAGAAAATCTGAACTTTCCTCTCAGATTTTGGGCCAAAGAATCTGAAAATCTTTTCAGATTTCGGAAGGATTGGGGCTACTGATCCAGCACACGATGAAGAGAACATCTTAGTTCGCCGACCTTGGATATCCGTCCATAGTAGTTGCTATCGCGGAGGATCGCCACGTTTCTTTCTGCAAAGGTTTTCTCTTTCTCACGTGCATCTTATTTCTTCTAAATCTAAATTCTCATTGGATGGTTGTCATCATGAAAGCTCCTTCAAATTGCTCTTGCCAAGCTTAGTCTTGAATAGGAATTGAGTGTAGCCTTCTTTGCATCCTACGTCTCGTTGTTAGATTAGGGATTAATTTGAAAGCTACTATTTTGTGTCGTTTTATTTTCTTAATTATCTTGAACGTTTCAAACTCGGAGCATGTGATTTCGCCTACGCAATTGATCACTTCACTTGTCTTAACCGTCGATTGAAGATTGCTTATAATTTGGTTCTGAAATTATTCTAATTCAATAGTTGTGCATTGTTCAAATGGACTCATAACCATAGCATCTAATTAGTCCTGCATCAAAAGGGCTTTGCACAACTTCTAGGGAATCAATTGTGAAGACAACGCAATGTCGCCAAAGCATACCGAAGTGCCCAGGCAGAGATGAAATGTTGGAATGGCAACACAGCATTGATCTTCAATGCTACAACACCAGTGGAATTATATCAATCTTCTTAGTATTTGGAAAAGCTAGACACCAAGTTCATTTCTACAACAATAGCTTCATCTGGAAGATGATACTTAAAGATATCTTTGACATTAAAGGTTTTTGAGAACTTAAAAACATTGTCATTGAGTATCCTTTGATTGCAAATGGATCAATTTTTTGCCCCTTGATCTTGATGAATTGTAAAACCCATTTTTTGAGTAAAAATTATATGCATAAGTACTTTTGCTCGAGAGTGAAAATATCATTCTTTGTAAAATTAATGGAGATTTAGCCATAACAAAAATATTGTGTCATGATCAGAATCTTTTGAACCAAATCATCTCCTTGATGACTTCATAAAAGATACATATTCAGCTTCTGTACTTTATAGTACACCTATATCTAAAGTTTTGACATCCACTAATAGTGGTGTCAACAAAGATGCAGATGTATCCAATGGTACTCCTTATATCTAGGTATCTTTGATCAAGATCAATATAGCCTTGTAGCTTTAAGTAAATTCTTTTAAACTTTGAAGGATGATTAATTGTATCTTTTAGATAGCATAATATACCCTTTATAACTTCCCAACATTCTTTTTCCTAAATTGGACATGCATCTATTGATTCATGTGCAATATCTAATATAATACAGATCATAGCATCAAAAGATATCCAAGGGCTGAGGCATAAGAAACTTTATCCATATGCTTATTTTTTACTCTAGTTTTTGCCTTTTTGGCATATGTTCTTTAGATAATTTGAAGTGAATAGCTTGCAAGGTACTGATAGCCATTGTCTAATTATGGAAGACTCACTCTTATCAACTTTGTTCATTCTTCTATTCCCTTCTATTATTTCTCTTTCTACTGGATTCCTATTGGAGTGATCAACAAAATTGATGTTATTAGAAGGAACTTATTTTGAAAGGGTACAGAAAATAATCTTGATACATCATCAAAAAATTAGTTTGATCGAGCACGAATCTCGAGACAAAAGCTAGTTGGAAACTTCAAAAATTAATTTTGGGAGCACCCAAACTCCGATTTCAGCGAGCTTACAGTCAAACTGAGCGTCTCGGAAATACGAACCCGACGACACCAAGATCAACCCAATCCGAGCCCAAATGAGTCCAAATCAAGGGCTCAAAGTGCTGTTGGAAGGTTCAAACCACAATTTGAGTTACCAAACGATCTCCGATTTTTACGAGCTTATACTCGAATCGAACGGCTCGACGAGACAAATCCAACGAGCCCAAGATCGATGAATTCTGACATCTCTAAGGCCTTCAAATGTCCAACGAACGGTGCACGATCATAGGATTCAAGATCAACCATCCATTCAACCACTCCCAACTAACCCTTGATCCTCCACCTATTTACGGGCTATGCCATTCCCAAAATCTATAAATAGAGCCCCCTCTTCTCTTGAGAGAGGACCCCGGGGAGCTTAAGGAAAAAAGAGAGAGATCGGAGATCGCTCTTACTTCTTAGCCTCCTCGACCACCGCCGGAGTTTCGCCGGACCACCGCCGGACCACCGCCTAACGCCGTCACTCCGCCGGACCACCACCTGACGCCCTATGCTCCACCGGACCACCACTTAACGTCGTCACTCCGCCGGACCACCGCCTAACGCCGTCACTCAGCCGAACCACCACCTGACGCCCTGTGCTCCACCGGACCACCGCCTAACGCCGTCACTCCGCCAGACCACCATCTGACGCCCTGTGCTCCACCGGACCACCTCCTAACGCCGTCACTCCGTCAGACCACCACCTGACGCCCTGTGCTCCACCGGATCATCACCTAACGTCGTCGCTCCGCCGGATCATCACCTGACACTCTATGCTCTGCTAGTCTTTCACTTGAAGCTCTCATCTTTGTCAGGCCATCATTGAAGATTCTCACATTTTCCAGACCTTCATCTAAGACTCGAAGTTTCTGCCTTATCATCATCTAAGGCCTGAAGTCCTGCCAGACAATTACTAGACACTCGGACTTCTATTGTACAATTTCTACTTGTAATCTGATCGTCCTTAGAGACAAATCAGCCCATTGTAACCAACTCAAGTTCTAGTGAAATATTTTCAACTGGGCTAGGCCCCGTGGTTTTTCCCCTTTCAAGGGTTTTCCACGTAAAAAATCTTGTGTTATCTGTGTGTGAACTGGATATCCGTATAACGCTAAGACGAACAATTAAAACTCTATCGCCGCGTATATTCTAGTCCACAACAAATCTGATTTATTAGAAATGTCATGCAAGCAATCTTCCTCTTTTTCATCATTCAGTAGAAATGTCATGAACATTTCCTTAACAGTTTTTCAAAATATCTTAGGAAGGTGAACACTACTCATTACACAAGACATTGGAAAGATAAATGGATCCTGCATTGCTTCTTAAAGAGCTAAATTTTATGTTCTCTTTCAACTTGTTTGGAATGTTGACTGTAGTGTCAACTCCCAATATATCCCCAATATTGGTTGGCGTATTCAGCGGCAAAGAAATATTCCTACATCCTTCCAAAACAATGAGGCTCACCTCTACTCAATCCTTGTTCATATTGATATATTGCTTTTAAAGGCAATCCTCAATGGGATCTATCACCTAGTGGTTATACTACTATAACCTATAAAATTTTCATAGGAACTGGAAGACTAAAGATCCAAGTACAAGTTTTCATTTGGGCATTGATTTCTAGCAAAATCCCTTAACACTACCGATCTTTTGAATTTCAATGTAATTTTCTTTTGCTACTACTTGTAACATGCGCAATTCCGCATCAAGGACCAGCTCTCATCCTTTCTTTAATTGTGGAATGATTTCCAACATTTAGAGAAGATTTTTCAACTTATTTAAGATTAATAATTCCATAGGTATTGATTTTAAATGGTTCAAATTTTGGAGAAATAAGTTTGGGCCAACTAGAAGATGGGATATATCTTGTTTTCTCTTATTTGGAACATTTGGAACGAAAGGAATAAATATAAAATACATCAAAAAACGAAGGATAATAATGCTACCTGGCATGACATCATATAAAAACCTCATATAAGCAGTAAAAATAGAGTTTTCTTGGTCTTATAGATAGTCCTAGTTTTATTTATTCTTTGTCTACTTCTTTTCCTAATTTGACTTGTTTTTGTTGTTCTTGTGTTGTTACCGTTCTCATATTTTTAATGAGAGGAGTTTTTACGCAACTTTTCATCAAAAACAAAAATAGATAAAAGAAGTAAACATTATAATAATGAATCACAAAGCTGACTGTTGCTCGAGTAAATATCCATGAATCAGACATGAAAATTAAAAACAAATTAGCTGTACAATTTACCTTAATTGCACTTTTAACGGCATCAGCCACCTCAAACTCCACAAAACCAAAGCAAAACCCATGTAACTGCACGCCAAGTAAAAAAATCTCGCTATTGAAAACAAGATTGGGAGAAAAATTAAAATATAAACTAATTTTCCAATGATTTGAAAAGATAGCAGTAAAGTCTGAAGGATAACCATATTGCGTCTAACTTGTATGCCATCGGGCTTGATTGGACCAAAGATTTTGAAAACCTCTTCAAGTTGAGCACAGGTAGCATTCAAAGGCAGCCGTTTGATGTATATAGAATACCCTTCAGCTGAAAAGAAAGGTCACTGTAATTACAAAGTTCAATAAGAAAGTACAAGTCCCCATTAGTAAACACAACGGACCTTCTGACTCCTGGGCAACGTTGGTTTCTGCAGCATAAGAACCTCGGGCAGGAACTTTTGCTGCCCGTGCTAGTGCTGGTGCTGGTGTAGGAGCAGCAGGAGCTTTCTGTTCTGTATCAGTAGGTACTGCCTCGTTAGGAGCAGATTTGGCAATTGATACAGGTGCAGGTTTTTCTTTCATCGCCATCACCTATATATATTCATTAGAATCTTTAAGATTATACTATTCACCTAAGCAGGTATCATGATTTGACTTACCAATGATTTGTTTACTTCATAGGAAAGAAAATTAAATAAAATAGATAAGCAATTGCAAAAAAAAAAAAAAAACAGGAAGAGAAAAATGGCAAACTTACTGTGTAGGACATACTATGAATTTCTTAAACGAGCATAAAGAGACAATGATGGCATTCATGCAATCTTTCAGTTATTACGCACCATATCATCCGCAGGAAAGTTTCTTTGATTTGCTGGTTTATTTTTTTAAAGTTATTTGACGAGTTTGAGTTAGCTAGGACTAAGAAGTAATTTACTTTATTATCTAGAATGAGTTATTTACTTGGGCTTTGCTAACTACCTTTTTATAAGGTACATTTTCGTACCATACCTAGGAGGAACTTGTGACTTAGGCTTTGTTTGGGACAGTTTTCTTCCTGCAAAGCGGCTTTCTAGTACAATGACAAAAAATGATGCGGCTCGTTCTGATTCGCCTCTGGACAGGGTCCATATCTGCATAGAATAATTTATCCTGAAACATTCCTTACAAGACTATGGCGTTGCATCGTTTTCTAAACTCTATTTTTAAATTCCAACAAATTTAAATAGTTTTTCAAGATTTAATCTATTACTTCCCTAAAGATAATGAATGCCCACAACTACTGATCCATTTCTATGATGTTTTTGTGCTTTTAAATCATAAATAGCACACCTCTTTGCACATCTGTTTTAATTATCATTTCTAGTTGAATAAAATAACTTCCTTTAAGAGATGAGATTGTTCATTGAAATAGCAATTTTTGTTGCTCTATCTTAAATAATCTTTTCCTGATGTTTGAAAAATTAATCAATATTACATTGTGTTTGGTATATTTTTTATTTTATAAAATTCTAATTGATTTTTTAAATCCTAACAACGTGAAATTTAACTAGTGCAAAACTAGATTGGCTTTTGGCTTGTATCAAAATCAAACAGCCAATTAATGAGCAAATTATGTCCAAATCAAACTTGAAAAGAACCAACACTTGCTTGAATCAATCCTTCTTAAAATCCGATTGAAATGTATCAACGGATTTACCTGTTTATGCAACTACACCTAATTGGAAGCATGCATGAACAAAGAACAGAGAAATTCAACTTACATATCTAAAATCAACCAAAGTAGAACCTTTTGTTATGTCCAGCTCGATCTTGGATTGATATCAACGTAGGGGCGGAACCCCCCTAAAAAAATAAAATTTTTTATTATATGATTTTTTATGTAATTTGTCTCCCTCAATCTTTTTTTTAGTCTTTATTATAAACATTTTAGGCCATTACCCCCCCCCCCCCCCTAAAGTTTTAAAATACTATGGTCTTTAAACAATTGCCCCAATATAATTAAACACATTGTGTAGAGGTGTTATTGTTAGGGAATGATGAACTAAATACAAAGAGAAATAGTAAATCAAAATTTGTTCAGTTTGAATCCCGTCAAGGGGCGCTGCCCCCTCAAACCCCCGACATATCTGCCAATAATTACTTGTACGTTTGCCCCCCTGAAAATTATGGCTGGTTTCACCCCTCTATCAACAACGAGTTATGAAATTATAAGCATGATCTATTCAAGCCAATCAAGACTAATGTCTACATCAAATCAAGTATATTTAAGCAGACCTTGAGCTGGAACAATAGGGGCTCCATATCTGATTTTTCAAATCCCAAAATATACGTTTAAAACCTACCATCTTAACTTATTAGAATAATAATTTTCCCAAAAAAAAAACTTATTAGAATAATAACAAATAAATAATAAAATATTGAATTTCAATGAACACGTGCACTTACAATTGAAGCATAGGACACATTTGGCTTCCGGCCAGTTGAAGGATTTGAACCAGCCACAGTAGGCTGCAAAGCAGTTGGAACTTCATTGATCTCCTTCTCGACATGCTCTGCTGTATCATTTGAAGATTCTCCGCCATGTTCTGAAGGATCATAAACTTCTTCTTCAGTTATTTCATCCTTTTCCGGTTCTTCTTCACTTTGCTCAGAAGGATAATGCTCCTGGGGTGTAACAGTACCTGCAGAATTAAAAAATAAATGCTGAATGAATTATAAAAAGCGAAAATATGAAAGCAAGAAATAAATGCAGGCTTCCGAGCAATACCATTCTCTGCAGAAAAAGGAACCCAGGTTTCATTCGCCAAACCCTGCTGCTGCTGTTGCTGGTCCTCTTCTTCAACAAATCGGAATATATCATTTAAAACATAGTAGCCTGTCTCCTGGGTCGCAAGAAGGAAGCTTTGGGTGAAATCTCTCCTGATATCATCCTTCTCAAATAGGCAACCCGTGACAAGGACAAGGACCCCACCGTTAAGGGTTTCTTGTGCATCCACTGTCTTTATCTGAGTTCGGTACTCGCTGTAGTCCATCGATAGAATCTTCTCGTTGATGTCCTTCATTGTATCAACAGAGTCAATAAGATGCAGCGCAATTATAGATCAGAACACGACTCCTTGGATTTAAAACTCTTCCTTTCCCACATTTTTTTCTTCCAAAACAACGAAAAAGAAAAGCATAAATTACCTGCAAGGAGGAGATCGTGCTCATCTCGCCTTTAGGTCCAGGACGACACAGCTTGCTACATTCCTTGTAGAATCGATGAAGCTGGTCCGGTGACTTATGCAGGACAAGGAAGAATTGCTGCACAAATGCATTTCCCACCTGTTTCCGAGAACCAAAAAGTTGAAATTTTTTAATAAAAAACAAAATCCTAGAACATGCAGAAGGAGGACACGCGGGGGATGGGGGGATTGGGAGAACCAAACCAGAACGCGATTCATTACCAGTTGAGCATAGCGCACAGATCCCGCAGGAGTGGATTGTTGGGAGGCCATCTCTCGTTGTTAATCTCGAAAAGGATGAAGAAACTCAAGAACTTGATCAGGCGAATGCTTTGAATCCGTCGGGATGGGTGATCAGCAGCAGAGGCCGAATGAAAAGCTCAATGACGCATAGCATCGGCATTCGATCGGATAAATAGTTGAATCAGGGTCGGCTAAAACGAACTCTTCGGCGCTATTGTAGGGAGCACTCTGTGGTTTAGATCCTCGGATCTGGCAGGAAAGAAAGGAGCCGAAGAGCAGACGAAGCCGAGTCCTCCGTTTCTCTACTATTCCTCTCTGCTCTCCCTTTCAGCGCTCGATTCCCTCCCCACATTTTATACGCGAAATAATACGGGACACCAATTTTTTTTTATTTGAATTAAACTATTATTTTTTAAACAATTACTTACTAATTATTTATTTAAAATTATAAAATAATATTTTTGTCACCAACTCTTGAATTATTTTTTTATTAAGTCCTAAGCCATTCATTAACTATAAAAATTAGATTGATTATATATATATATAATATTGATTATATCTTTTTAACATTAATAATAGACCTTATTTATATATATTAATCAAATAGATATTTGAATAAAATTCAAAATTAAACTTCTATATAAAAATGACAATGTCTTTTACACTTATTATAGTCAAACTTGTTTCAATACCATAAAGATAATGTATTTTATATAAATGTGATATTGTCCCATCACCATGTCTGAGTAGCTTTGTCATTTAAGATGTTTTATATTAGGGAATTTATTAAAATATATTAATTTTATAAGTATGTTCGTAAATTAGCTCTAAAATACAAATAAATTAATTTGATATTATATGTATTATAATAGAGAAAATTAGAGAAAAATATTATCTGTTTATTTTATTGGAGAAATATGCACGTAAAGTTGATTTTATATAAAATTATTCCCAATGAGATATAACTCTGCATATATTGAAGTTTGATAGGTCATAGGAGCAAAGATAGTTTGGACCAAGGTTAGCTCTCAACGATGCAGGTGAAAGAGAAGGGAAGTTCGCAATGGCAACTCACTTGGTAGGCTTCGAGGACATATAGCTAGATAGTAACATGGTATGGTAGCATGTAAAGAAGAAGAGAAGTCGTGATGGGAGATCACTGAGAGGATCAACAGGAGGTGCATCATGCATAAACGTAGGGGTGTCAATTTCGGGTCATGGGTCGGGTTTGAGTCGAACCCGAAATTGATCCGACATGACCCAATACTATTCAGGTCAACCTGAATCATACCCATTTTTGCAAATGGGTTGATTTTTCGGACCTGAACACGACCGGTTTCAGGTCCAGGTCAACCCGATACGACCCGAATGACCTGGGGCTGACAAAAAATTGCTAGTTTTTGGTAAAAAAAAAAGGTCAATATCCAAGTTTTGGGTAAAAAAAGGCCAATATCGAGTTTCCGGGTCAAAAATGGATTTTCGGATTTCTGGATCAACCCGATCCGGTTTTTAAAACGGATCAATTTGTTGAACTCGAACCCGACCCGTTTTGAGTCTGGATTGACCCTAACCCAGAATTTTGAAGTAGTGTCAAATATTAACACCCCTATATAGGGGCAAATTATTGTGTTCATCCGGACACCAATCCGGTGTCGCCACTTCATCCAGACACCAAACCGATGAACTACACTTTCTTCTTTATAGATGAGATGTGTGGGACAGAGGGCTCGTGGTACCTGCTGCCCACCTCTGTAGTAGCATTGATAACCGTGTTCACGGGAGAGTGGGCAGAGCAAAAGGGAAGGAGGTCCTCATACAGAGTCGCACACTTGAGCAGTGCGGGAGACTGGAGAATGGGTCGAGTAAACTCCCTTGGGGCCGAGAAAAGACGAATTTTTGAACATTCTTTTTTTCAAAGTGATTGGAAAGGTTGGTATGTTCTAAAAAAAGGAAGTGTATTTGAGTGACGTGACGTCACCGGATGGGATGTCCGGACATCCGGTGACTGGACGCAATAATTCGCCCCTATATAGGAGAGCAAGATTTTGTGATAAGAGCTCTTTTAAGAACATTGATGCAAGAGCGGTATCGTGTGAAGTATAGCGAATGGACGGTGCTACACAATGTTCAATCCCCATTTTATCTTCATTCATAATAAAAACTGAGGGCAACAAACACTTTCTCTAAAGTGCGACTCATTTGGCATTTCCTGAAAAAAAAAAGTATATACGCTAAGTTTGTATTCTTAAGAAAATAATAATAATAATAATAAATAAAAACTATACGGAAGAGACAAAAGTGAACATTTATTGCGTTATAGTATTATATGGCAATTAAGGTGCATTTCATTCATCTTAAATGCTAATTATTAACTGAATATTAAAATAATATGTCAAATTATTCAATCATAAATATTATTTGTATTAGATCATATTATTCAATTTCAAACTGATTAAATTGATTCAAATCATTAAATCAAAAATAAAAAGCCTTACACAAAACCTGATTAATTGAATAAATGGAATAGCTTTAAAATTTGAAATAAAATAATGAATTTTGAAATCAGAACTTTATTTGAAATCTTAATTAATTTTAATCTAATTAATTTTAAAATTAAAATAATTTAACAGAATTTAAATTTCCAAGAGAAGTTTAAATAATTAAATCATTAATCTTAAAAAATAAAGATTAAAGTTATATAATTAATTAATTAATTAATGTAAGATTTTAATGAAGTAAAAACCTTACTTAAAATAAATGCTTTAATTTAAAACTAAAATCTTTTAATTAATTGGATTAATTGAGCAACAGTTTAATTAATAATTAAACTAAAATGATTATGTAATTTTAAAATAACATTTTAAAACTTTAAACTTTAAATGAACTAAGCTGAACAATTAATTTTAAATTGTAAAATCAATTTAATTAAAAATCTTATTTGTTTAATTAAGTAATGCAATTAAATTAAATAAAACATAAAATCAATATTTTCTACTAATACAACCTAAGTACAAGCTAACAACATTTCTCTAAATTACTTTCTAACCAGCTCTTCAACGAGGAGGCAACCCATTGATACTAATCAGATTCCCTGGACACTATGATCAATGATCGTTATTGTTAATAAACTAAATCCTACAATATTTATGGGATGACGAAACCATGAGATCTTAATCAGATCTACCTTTATCCCTCACAACAAGGGTTTAGAACATTCATATACTGTTGCACATACATATGTACTTCATCCATATACTAAATATATTTCCATCCTTAGTTGAGGGTGCTATGTGGACCTCCGAAAGGACACCGCTCAGCTGCAGTGTAGAGGGGTATACCACTGCACCACCCCGAGGGATAGAGATGATCGCGGGCCTCCACGCTACTCGCAAACGGGCTATTGGAAGGACATATTAGATCGTACATACGACTAACCATTGAGGATAGCGACTCTTGCCAGCGCACCCCGATGGGTAGTAATATATACGATCTGATCAAAACAACGGTTTCCCCCACCCGATACATCAGCTCGAAGTGGGATTTATTTGATGGTGGAATTCAGTTTCCCACGAGCGCAAGCCCCCGTGGTTAATTGCATCTTAGGCCGGAGCCTAAGAAGACTCTCAATTAAGAATCCTATATTATCCTTTCAAATGAGATTGTCACAAAGGTAGAGACTATGAATTCTACTCAAAAGGAAAGAACGAGCTCAAATAGCTTAGGCAACACCCGCAGTTCAAAAGGGTAGAGACTAGGAAATCCAACTCAGGTTGAGTCATTTCTTTCCTTTTGAGTATGATTTCTTAGTCTCTACCCTTGTGTCAATCCCATTAGAAAGGATAATGTAGGATCCTTAATCGAGAGTCTTCTTAGGCTCCGGCCTAAGATGTAATTAACCACGGAGGTTTGGGTCCATGGGAAACTAAATTCCACCATCAAATAAACCCAACTTCAAGCTGATATATCGGGTGGCCGGGGGAACTCGTTGTTTTGATCATGTCGTATATATTACTATCCATCGGTGTGCACTAGCGAGAGCCGCTATCCTCAATGGTTAGTTGTATGTATGATCTAATATGCCCTCTTCAATTGGCCCATTTGCGAGGAGCACGGAGGCCCGCGATCATCTCTATCCCTCGGGGTGGTGCGGTCGTATACCCCTCTGTACTCTGTAGCTGAGTGGTGTCCTTTCAGAGGTCCACATGCTCTTCTATGTAGCTACGAGGGCTTGCGCTCATAAGAAGTAAGTCACATATCTAAATAAATTCTAACACTATTCTCAGGAGAAATCTGGTTAATTTATAATTCAATCTACCTCAGGAAAATAAGGACCTTAAGCTTGTGTGAGTGAGGTTCACGCATATTTTCCCGAGCGAACATATTTCTGACGACGTGTGTGAAGAAGAAGTGGTGATCCAAACTAGGTGGAGTGGAGGAAATAGAACCTGAAGAAATTATAGTAGATGATGGAGATAATGGAGGAATATGGGATTTTGGTGGAGTAATATGAGTAGTGGAGGTTGGTACTAGTGTAAGAGGAGGAGGATATGTATGTGAAGAAGAAGTGGTGATAAAAACCTGGAACAATGAATGATAATGAAAGATATGTTTGTGAAACTGAACATTAATATAGATAGTGATTTTTCCTATTAAGAGATTATAACAATAAAACCTCTTGTATTTTCAGCATAACCAAGAAACTTAACTTTCAAGGCTGGAGGAGCTAATTTGTGTGTTGAATGAGGCAGAAGATGTGGATAACACAAGCAACTAAAGACTCTGAGTAGATTATAAGCAGATGGCATATTATATAATATGTTATATGGAGATTTTGTATGTATAGTAAGGGAGGGTAGACTGTCAATTAAGTGAACTGAAGTGAGAGCAACATACATCCATAAATGATATATAAGGTTTGCTTCAAGAAGTAAAGTCCTTGTAGTTTTGTTTATGTGGCGAAGTTTACGCCTGACAACTCCATTTGTTGAGGTGTATATGAGCAACAAATTTGATGAGTGATGCCATGGTTAATAAGAAAATGTTTAAAGTTATTATTAACATATTCATGATCACCTTCAAAATAAAATGTTATTATGTTTGTATTGAATTGTTTCTCAACCATTTGCTTGAATTGTTGAAACTTAGTAAATGTCTCAAATTTTTGTATCATAGGATATATTCATGAATATCCCAAAAAAATCATCCACAAAGAGAACATAATATAAAAAATCATTAAAAGAAAAAATAGGGGCCGATATGAAAAAGACAAATATAAAGGAAAATGAGTTCTATTACTCTTTGCTTGAGTGCAAGAAGTATAATGCAAATGAGAAACAACTTTAATATGAGAGTGAATAAGAGCTAGAGAAGCTAAAAATAGAATGTGTGTGAAACTCTTTAAATTTTCAAGATTTTTTTGGTTGACCTAGAGAAGTCCAAATCACAAACCGTCTTCGTCAGAACATTTATAATGTTGTGTTTTAGCTTCCCTATTTTTTTCATAATTTTTGGAGAATGTTGAATTTTCTTAAGAAATTAGCACATGTCGGCCGGTACAAGTGGGGTTTTTATGACTGTCAGATGTCTGTTTTGTAAACCGATTTCACCAAAATGTTTTAAATATGATTAGCTAATATATATATATATATATATATATATATATATATATATATATATATATATATATATATATATATATATATATATATATAATTTTTTGAAATTTTTGAATTTTCATATTTAAAGATATAAAAGAATTTGAATAAAATTAATATTTTAATATTAAATAATTATAATAATTAATATTTAAATAAAATATCTCATCCCACTATTTAATATTATGATAAATAGTTGTCTTCATTCGGTTTTCCCAAACAGAGAGGAAGCTTTAGGGAATTAGAGGAAACAAGAGAAGTGAGAGGAGAAAATCCAATTTTTAGACGACTTCGGGCCTTTTTCGTCCATCGGTCTAGTTGGGAAACTTATTCGTCTTAAGGTAAGACATATTATATCAGTCTCAATTTTCAAAAATATGTAAGTTTTAGCGAATATTTCGATTAAAATTTTGTATATGTTAGCATAAAATGTGGATAACTTTGCACTGTTAAAACTTTCACCACAAAACATTTTGTATATTGTAGAGATTACGATTATGCACATTTTGAATATTTTTTGGAAATTTTTGGCGAGGGGTTTTAAAATTTGCTGGATTTTTATTGAATGAAAAATTATCGGGATGTTGAAAAATAGTGTTGTAGTACAATAAAAAAATCTTAAAATACCATTTTATACAATCTCTGATAATTTGATAATTTTATGAAAATGTGTATTTTTGCATAGTTGGATTTTATGTTGTCTACCGTCATACAACACTGAAATTTTTATACATGCTCAATTACTCTTTAATTATTATAATGTGATTATATATGTATATATGTGAGTAAATGATATATGCTGGGAGTCATAAGGAGCTAGAATCCCTTGAGATTCTATCTGTGTTAGAGAATTGCTAGGGGTTATAAGGAGTCAAAATCTTTTGAGATTCTATATGAGACAAGGATATCTGATATTTTATGGTGCTATAAGCACATATGAAAAGAGAGTCATAAGGGGTCAAAATCCTTTGAGATTATGTCTGAATCCGAAAAATGCGATATGAACTACTATGTGATATGGATTTCAATTTATTTAGTTATTATGTACTGTTATTTGAATCATATAATAACTGCAATGCATTCATTACATTTCTCAGTTTTGTGATTCTTAGTTCAGTTATTTATTTAAAATGTAATTAACTTGTTTTAAATATTCAACAAAATATTTGATAAAAGAATATCTAAAAATTTAGATTGATTTGTGTGGCTTGTTGAGCTATTGTAGCTCATTGTAATTTTACTTCTGGTTTTCAGAATCTGGGAAGGGAAAGAGGTTATAGACTAGCAGTCCAGGATCTGATCTGAGGTCATAGGTATCTTACTCTTTTGATTTTTGTACAGTCATGATTAATTAAATTTTCAGTTATATAGCTCTTGCCTGGAGCCATATACTGTAGTGTAAATATTTATTTTGATGAATGAAAGAAACTTTATGGATGAATTTTTCAGTATTTGGATAATTTAGTTGCTATGTAGTTCATCATTTATTTCAATGATTATTGATGAAAAATCTGAAATAATTTCAAAACTAGATCTTGGGGTTCGCTAGTCACAGCTCAACACGATAGGACCTATCCTGATCGGGTTGAGTTATGACAATGTGGATCGCCAAGATGCTTGTGCCATATGTGAGAAGCAGAAAATTGTGTAAGGAGGGTTGCATGATCTGAAGTTGAAGATGCAATAGGATAGAGCCCATTACGATAGGAACCTTGAAGGAGAGGTCCATTAGTCTTCAAATCCTGAATTTGATAACCATGTGAGGTAAAAAGAATAGAAAAATTTATTTTTAGAGGTGAGTTGCTTGACTGAGATGAGATTATGAGTAAGATCTAAGACATGATAGAGATGTTTAAGTAATAGCTTATGCGATGGTGTGGGTAAAAGGCCTTTTCTAATAAAAACTATAGGTAACGAATGACCATTACCTACAGAAATATGCTGATTGTCGTAATAAGTTTGGGTGGCTTGTAGTTGATTGAGATTTAGAGTAAGATGGGAGGATGCACCAATGTCAAGAAACCAATCAACGGAGGGAGTTGGTGATGCATAGTAAGAGTTGTATGTTGAATGAGTTATGGTTGATAGGAGAAGTCAGCACTATACCAACAGGCAACAATAAAGTGACCACATTTCATGCAAATCTGACATTCAACAGGAGAAGTATTTCGCGCACAAGCTCCCTGCCCATTAGTAAAATGACCACCTCGAGCTGCAGATTGTCCTCTCAAAAAAAGTTGATACCGACCTTTACCTCTTCCTTGAGAAGTAGTGAGAGCAACCTGAAATTCACATGGTTTGGAAACATGAGTATCTCGAATGGCTTCTGCTGCTAAGTTTATTTCCTCACTGCACAGTAAGGAATATATGTCATCTAGACTCAAAGGCTATAAGCTGGTGCGAATAGATGTTTTAAAAGCACTATACGAAGATGGTAGACCATTTAATATGTATAAAATAATGTTTTATGTATCAAGAGAACTTTCAGCAGCATTAATGGCATCTACTTTGGATTTGATCAAGGATAAATATGTGTCATGATCATGTCTTTCATACTTAATGATGTAGTTCATTCTTAAGTTGAAGTATGCTAGATCGATTTTGAGATTGAAGCCTCTTCTCAATTGTAATATGTATATCATGACATGTATTCAGATTAAGGATAGAAGGAAGGAGGGAAACCGAGATTACAAAATAAAGAGCAACTGCAAAGTTTTGATCAACAAGCATTCAATAATTGTAGTGTGGGTTGGGAGATGGAACACCATCACCGCTAAAACTGTATTTACTTGGGCGGGCAATAGTACCATCTAGAAAGCCAGCAAACCCATTAGCTATAAAAACTTTGTGAATGCCATGTGGGATAATTATCAGTTGTAAGAGGGCCAGAGGGGTATGAATACTATTCTTCATATTATTCACAAGAAACTTCAGTTGAGCAGGAATTGTTAATGTAGAAGCGCTGTTGGGTGGGTTTTCAACCATTGTTAGATCAGAAAAAGAAGAAGCAGAGTTTGCCATTGAAGTAGATCTTACCTTACTACTGTCTTAAAGTAAAAAAAAAAAAAAATCCATGACACAAAAATACTAACTAGCTGCGAAGGGAGAGCTCTGGCGGTTAGGGTTTTTCTCCTCTGCTCTCTGTTGATCTTCTTTTCCCTCCTCCTTTCCCTCCGGCTAAGCCGGAGGTTGCTCTTCTCCTCCCTCTTATGGATGCTACTCTTCTCGCCTCATACTTCCCTATGCTTGGGACGTCATCTAGTGTGGTAGTTCCTTCAGCTCCTAGGAACTGGAACAATGTCTTTGCTACTAAGGACAACACTCTGAAAGTTTTTAGCTTTTCTCACTTCTCGTCGGAGCCGGAGGTCATTCCGTTTTCGGGGGAAAAGCTTTATAAGGGAGGAGAAGACTGGAAGCTTTATCTAGTGGGATATTCTATAGGGCGACGACCTTTTTATGAGTCGTTGTTGGGTGCTATCAAAAAGACTTGGTCCTTGAAAGGTTCTGTTCAGCTTCTCTCTCTAAATGATGGTTTTTGCCTTTTTCGTTTATCATGCGTTGAAGATTTTGACATGGCTTGGTCCCATGGAGTCTGGTTTTTGCTGGGAAAGCCGTTCGTGCTCTAGAAATGACATCATAAGTTCAAGCCAAAAAAGGAAGACTTCTCGTATGTTCCGATTTGGGTGAAAATTCATGACTTACCCCTTGCATGCTGGAACTCGGAGGGTATTTCACGGATAGCCAGCAAGATCAGGGTTCCTATAGCCGCGGATAATTTGACCGAGAAAAGGATACGACTTACGTTTGCCAGAATATGTGTTCTTGTTGACTGTAATTCTACATATCCGGACGAGATTCATGTCTCTTTGGACGGCGATGTGGTAAGTTTGGTAGTGCAATACGAGTGGCGTCCCTACCCTTGTGAGCACTGTAAGTCGTTAATGCATTTTTCTTCTACTTGCCCATCAAAACCAATTGTGGATACGGTTGTTATGGTTTGTAAAGCTACTGAAGAAAATATAAAAAGAGGAAGGAGTTTCAGTAGAAATCATCGGTCCCGGAAACAGTCCAATTCCCATAAAAATTCTAGACCTCCTGTGTCTAATCTGGTGGCTCCCACATCTCTCAACATCAATCAAGAATCGTCTCTGAACAAGTTAGGGGGTGATAACTCTATGGATCTCAACTCTGATTTGGTCTTGGCTAAGCATCCTAGTCAGATTGGTAAAAATTTGCATTAGCAACCACATTCCCCTAAACCCCAAAATACTGCTCCTCCAATCCTTGTACCATCACAAATCCCACTACTTACTGAATTCCAATATACTGAAGATGCAATAGTCACGAATATTCCTAACTTAAACTCACCGAATGACGTTGCCTCATCTTCAAATAGTGTTTTGAACAATAAGTCCTCTCCAAAACAAAAAAGATTTTATATGTCCTAACAAGTTTGATGCATTGAATATTGAGGAGGAATCCACCTCTCACACTGAAGTATTGCCTGAGTTTGATAATGCCGACTCTGAAATCATAGTAGAGAAAGAACAGTTGAATAATCATAAAGCTGGAGGAAAGGTGAAAACACAGCAGTTAGCAGAAGCCTCCAAAAAACCTGCTAAAGGGAAGCAGGTCAAAAAATCCCTTTCTCAATCTAAATCTTAATGTCTTTTCCACACATTGCGGCGTGGAATATCAAGGGGTTCAACCGGCCTGATAAAGTAATGTGCTGTAAGCGTCTTATTGACTCTTTCAATTTAGACATGTGTTTTGATTAAAAAAATATATATTTAAGTATGTATAGTTTTGAAAATATTTAATTATCTTTGGGAAGATTAAATTTTGAATTTTAATTTTGAAATCTTACACAACATTAGGAACGATATATCATCCCAAATGGGAGAATATCATTCACTAATTGGTTCAAATTTCAAAATCAAAATTTGAAATCAAATCCAAAAATCATTAATTTCATAATCAAATCCACGATAATAATTAATATACCTTTCCAAAGAAAGGAGATATCAATCATTATCGATCGTTTGAAAATGACGATAATGATCGTTGTATTTTAAATTTCCCAAAAATAATTAATTAGAGATTTTGAAAGATTTTGATTTTGAAAATTAGATCTAGGTTACTAAATCTCCTACGAGCGCAAGCCCTCGTAGTTAATTACATCGTAGGAAATAGAAGTTTCCTACGAAAACTCTCGATTAAAATAGCGATATAAGTTTCATTTTGGATTTTCAAAGTTTAACATCAAAGGAAGAAAAGGGTTGGAAGTTCAAGTGGGATTGGTTCAATGTTGATCACTTATTTCTGGAGTCAAAAGAAGAAGTGTAGGAGGTGTTTTGAGATTCTGAATTACTTCAGAAACACCTCAGCCTATCCTAAGTGTTGGGCTTGAATTTGATTGAAAGAGATTTTTAATTTGAATGGTCAATTTTATTAGAAATTTGGGATTCAATTCCCGGAGGTTGAGGTCTTGTAGCCCGAGCTTGCCTCAGAACCTAAGTCTAAATTGGGTACTGAAAAAGTGACCTGAACCTAGCTAGTGCAGTGCAAATCTGGAGTTATCCCGGCCTGGATTGGGGATCCGGCTAAACCACCTAACGATTTAAAATCATGTGTCCGGTCTTTTCATGTTGAGTGGTAGGGACGTTGTTTAAGAAAAGTTTTTGAGAGCGGGGCCGACATCTAGAGCGGATCCTGATTGGCCCCTTAAACTTATGTTGGGTTTGATGCTTAAGCTAATGTAATTAAAGATTTAAAGATTTTTTTTATTAGTTGCTAATATGATGCATGCTAATCGACTCAATTAAAAGTTTGAATTTGAATGAATGCTATGAAATGAAAACTTCCGGGCTTACTTCTTAAATTCGTTAGAGTTTCTATGTGAGCCTAAATATTTTTAATTTGATTTAAGTAGAAAATTTTTTATTAAGTCCTTAAGAGCCTACGATCGAATTCCAGGTCAAATCAAAATCGGCACGCAGGTAAAAAGACTAGAAAAGCAGGTATCTCTAATGCGCAATCAATTTAAATAAATCAATCAAATTAAATATATCAAATTGAATGTCCGTAGGCAAGTGCCATTTATTATTACATCACAGAATTTTGCAGAAAAATTAAAGTGGCCGGGCACCACTGACTACAACCCGGATTTTAATCCTAAGACTCAAGTGACTTTGAGAATGGGTCTTCTCGTTATCCACTTCTTCGTCCTTCTGCTGCTTCTTGGATCGTCGGGTCCGGATATCCAAATGAAAAGAAACCCCCCCTTGATCGGGGTGTTATCTTTTCTCTTTGGATATTTCAAAACCATCCTAATTTGGAGCTCCAAATGGATAAGGACTCTCCCCTGAGGGATGTCCCTTCCTCTTTGGATTCCAAATTGTATGTTACCCCATCTCAAATCACTTAAAATTACAACACAAATCAAATCAAATTTACATTAATCAAAATTGAAAAATCTAGACTCGATCCTGCAGGGTTATCCTAATAATCAACAGTTATATATACATTCCCAAGCAGTTAATATTTGATCTCAAGCAGTTGATATATGAATCTCAAGCAATAAATATATTTGAAATTTAAAGTGCTCAACAGATTGCAGTAAATAAATAAACAATCAATCAATTCTAAACTAGCAAACATCATGCAGTGAAAAACTCAAAAATCCGGCACACAGCGAGAAAGTAAACACCGGCCTAGCCTAGAACTAGAGTCATTTGTCCTAGCAAATCATCTAAAGTGTGTGAGGTAGGTTGTGTGGTTTTGATATGTCCTAAATAGGATCATTAATTAAAGTTGATTAAGGTTCAATTGGTTGATAGGCTTAAGGGATTTCATTAAAGTTTAAGTTTTAATGGCTTTAAATAACTTTAAAAAAAATGATTCTTAATTATTTGTTGGAAAACCACCTTTGTTTCGCACCGAGGTCATGAAGTTTATTTCACCTTCCTTGGGGCTGAGTAAACAGCCTCGTAGGCCTGGGTTACCCAGTGGTACCCGGTATAATTAAGTGATTTGATTAAGGCTTAAGAATTAATGAATTTTATTAGAAATGTTTGGTTACTGATTTTCAAAATTGATTAATTTAAGTTTGTCATTAATCGATTCATGGCGTTGTGCCACCAGGCTCGAGGAACCAGCCTCCTTAGGACACTTAGCCCCGCAGCCCGGAGTAGTCCAGCCAATAAACCTCATCTTTAGGATGGTTGTTGTGTTTTAAAAAGGTTTGTTGAATGTTTTAAACATTAAGTTAACATTTTCTGGAGTTTCAAAGTAATTTTGAGTTTTATGAATTTTTTTAGAATATTTTAATCACTTAATTAAGGGGTTCAAAAATTGACTTTTTGATCAAGCTCAAATTCTGGAATATTTGCATTTTATTAAAATACTAGACCTCACTACGATCAGTTAGGCAGTAAGTACGTTGAAATCGGATTTTTCTACATTTTATTACGAATGTTTGAAGTTTTGAACTAGTTTTGACTTAAAGTTGACCGGTTTGTTGACTTTTTGAATTTGATGTCTTTCTGGAATTTCAACATTTTTAATAAATATTAGGCATTAATAGGAGTTGAATGCAAGTGAGTTTGTTCAATTTTAATTTTTCTGGAATTAGTTATGAAAGTTTGAAGTTTAGGTATTTAATGAATTTTGAAAATTGCTTAATTAAAGGCCCTTTTTGTGCTTTTGCTCCAAATGAGATCCCAACTCCTTGAAATCAGCTCCAAAGGTCAGGAATGACCTAAGGAGAGATTCCCAAGTGTTTGGGAAGTTTTTTGAATTTTTAATAATTATTAATTAATTATATGAATTAAATATTGAATTTCACTTAAAATTAAATTAAAGTTTAATTTGCTGTCAATTCAAAGGGATTTTAATTTTCATGAGTTAAGGATTGAATTCTGGCCAGTTAGAGGGGTTACACATATTTTTGGATTTAAAAGTGATTTATTACAATTTCTGGAAGTTCTAAGGCTTAATTAAGGGTTTAAACTCAATTAGGCTAATTAAGGATCTTAATGATTTCGAAAACCAATAAAGATTTCTCTAAGGGTTATAGATGTCACTATGTTCAAGTGGTTCAAATTTCATGTTCAAATAATGTATATCCTAATTCCTAGGATTTCTCTAAGTTTTCTAAACATGCCCTTAATTCTTGTCCTTAACGATGTCACTAGGTTAATTAGGTTTAAATCAATTGTTCTCTCTAACCCTTGGACTAACATACATAGATGCAAGCATCACATTCACATTCAAACCCTAGATCTAGGAGAGCCCTAAGACTAGGTGCAAGTGTGTGCTCCCTATACATGCAAAAGACAATAAATTTGAATAATTAACAATTTAATTAGTAAGTAATTAAAGTAATTACTCACTAATCATCCCCATTAAACCTATTCATTCAAGCTTAATCCATATTTAAAATTTCAAGGTGGATCTCTCAAAGCCCTTAAAGATTTAAATACATATAAATTTTAAAATAGATTTAAAAAAAAACATAAGTATATATATATATATATATATATATATATATATATATACTTAAATATAGATTTTTAAAATTAAATAAATAAAAATATTATCAAAATGTTTTAAAATAACTTTGAGAGATCTCTGACTTATTTAAATTAATTTGAAAATAAAATTTTGGAATATTTGGATTTATTTTAATTAAATAATAATTAAAATAACTAAATAATTAATATTTAAAATTATTTAAAATATAAAGAATATTTTAAATCCATTTTATTTTTAAATTAAAGGCCTTGAAAATCCGAGCAGTTTGATATATAATACTTAATTTTTTGAAAAGTATTTAATTTTTAATAATTTTTTGAAGTTTCTGGTAATTAAAAAGTTTTAATTTTAAATAAAACCCTTTAATTAAACCGGTAGCCAATCATTGAGACAGGTGGCGGGCGTTGGATCAAACGCGTGGCGGCGGCGCTGTGTCCACGCGATTTCACTCAAACCAGTCAGCAATTGCTAACAGCCGTCGGATCCCCATATGATGGAATGGACGACTCAGATCAAATCTCGCTATCTGATCTCGCGGGGAGAGATCAGACGGCGGGATCTCGATCCGGCGGCTCTGAATCAAGGGCCCAGATGCGGCCGGACCAGAGAAATGCCGTTGGATCAAAAGCCTGGTTCGAAAATGCCGTGGGATAGCTTGATCTGGGCCGTTGATCGCGTGATCAACGGCCTAGAAAACGTGCAGATCATGCACGTCCCGAGCCCAAAGTCCGGATCAAATAAAACGACTCGTTCTTTCGATTAACTGAAGCAAATGATTTGAAATTTTAAATTTAGATTACCCTAATGAAGAGCATTAATGGGGATATATTATGAAGGTATTAAAATGGCTTATTCAAAAGCTAATTAAAGCTAAGTGTATTAAAATAGGGTTTCAGTTTTACCTCGATTGGATTGACGGATTTTGATGCTTTAGGGCTCGTTGAACTTGTTGATCGTCCTAGATCATTTCTCCAGAAGACTCCAAGGGCTGAAGAGGTCTGGATCTCGAGCTATCAACCTGGGACGGTCTTCAAGCTCGGTTTGGCTGGAATCTCACCGCCAGCCGCCGCAAACCGCCGGGTTTTGGGTGGAGAAATGTAGAGGAAGGTCCCTAGAGCCAAAACTAAAAGTGATATCGTTTGGAGAGTTTAAGTGTGGAGAGAGAGTGCTCAAGTGAGAATCACGGCTCTATTAGGGCATTTCACCCTATTCAACCTTCTCCAAGCCAAAGGGACGGTCTTGATCGACCTAGGGGCTATCTAGGATGCTTCCACGTGGCCTGGAGCAGTTGGAAAGGCTGGGAGAAGGACAGTGAGGTGGAAAGCCTCTCTTGGTCCCCACTTGAGCACATGGAATGATTTGGGGCCGTTGGATTTAGATCCAAAGGCTGGAATAAACCCTAGGAAGCTTCTAGAGTGGTTCAAAGCTGCTGGAATGAGCTGGAGTGGTTTGGATTAAAGCAAATTAGGTTTAAGAGGGGTTTTGACCAGATTTGACCCCCCCTTAACCCATGATTTGACTGTTTGACTGGTCCAATGCCACATGGACTGCTGAGGTGGCATAGGAAAGAGCTTCAAAAAGGGTCTAGAGTGATTTGGTGGGGATTGGGCTAACTTGAATCAAACCATTTGGGCATTTAGAGGTTTGTTGACCAAGTGTTGACTGGTCAACTGACCATGTTGACTGCTGAGGTGGCCGCCAAGTGTCAATTCCAAATGTTTAGGAGTTGTTTGGAGGGAGCATAAAACCATGGGTTGAAACTTGATTTGATATGAAGGGTTTTCTATAGGCTTGATCAAGTCAAAAGGGATTGACTTGGTCAAATCGACCATGGTTGGGCTCCAAACAAATTTGATTAAGCTTGAATCGTGAATTAGAGAGAGTTTGAGTGCTTGAATGGTTTTAAATAGTTAAATGAGTTGGAATGACCCATTTAAACACTTAAGGGGTACTTGAGTCAACCTAGGTTGACTTGGTCAACTAAGTTGACCCAAGGGGTGGGTCAAAGCTCGATAGATTTGATTTGATGTTTTGAATCTGTTAGAGGTGGTCCCAAGGTCTAGAAATATCAAATTGATCAAAATGCCCATTTTGACCCTTAAGGGCCTGTTTGGTCAACTTAGGTTGACTTGGTCAACCATGTTGACCCAGGGTCTGGGTTTGGGTCGAACATGTTTAATTTGATATTTGAAACTTGCTGGAAGTGGTTCCAAGCAATTCGGAGGTCGTTTGGTTTGAAATCGATGTTTGAGCCCCTAAAGGGTATTTTGGTGATTTTGACCCCTGGTCAACTAGGGGTCAAAGTGGGTCAACCAAAATACAGTTTAATATTCAATATGTCAAGATTAAATGTTTGAAAGTGATCAGAGGCTTCGGAGGAGGCTCTAAGGTTAGAATCTTCTTAATGGCAAGTCCAGTGGCATAGACTGTAAATATTTGAAGGTTTTACAGCCTATGGATTTTAATTAAGTTTCTGAGGTTAGAGACCTCAGAATGGGCTCAAATTTGGAGAGTTTCCTCCAGATACATGTCCCATCAGTATGCAACTGACAGAATCTGAATCGGAGGTCATTTAACTGGGTTTCAAAGTGTTTGAAATTTCAATGGAAAATGCCTTTAGGACAAAACCTTTGGACCTGGGATTTGGCTTGATTGACCTAAGATCTAGGTAGATCCTAAGGTTTGAATAGATCTTAAAGTTAGGAATCTAGAAGGATCCTAGAGTTTAGATTGATCTGAAGTCTGGATGGGTCCTTAGTGATCTCATACAAAGATGAGGTCAACAAATGGACCCCCAATATGTGTAATAGAATGAAATTCTATTGCACAAATTGGCGTTGACCGGAAAAGGTTAAATCTGGAGTTTTGATCCTAAGAGAAGGAGAAAACTTATCCCTGGGGAATCAAGGTTTGAATTGATATCAGGGTAGTGCCACAAAGGGCGTACTCTACCGCTAGCAGATCTGATCTTAAGGGAAAAGAGTACCTAAACCCTAAGGAAAAGAAGGAAAGAATGATCATATAGAAAGGAAGAATTCCTAACTACAGAGGATCGAATTTGAATTTGATACTAGGGTAGTGCCACGAGGGGCGTACTCTGCCACTAGTAGATCTAATCCTAAGGAGAGAAAGCACGATGACTCACATCTATCCTTAAGGAAGAGAAAACTGGATGATCTTGTGGGAAGGAAGCATTGCTTCCACGAAAGATCGGATCTAGATTTGAAATTTAGGATTGTTCACGAAGGGCGTACTCCATCACTAAAGAATGGTCTTATGGAGAGGAAACTTGCTCTACACAAAGAACCACGTCTGAATGATCATATGTGGAGGAAACTTGCTCCACATAGAGGATCGGGTTTGGATGATCGTGTGTAGAGGAAACTTGGTCTACACAGCGGATCAGATCTGGAATGATCGTATGTGATGGAAACTTGCTTCACACAGAGGATCGAGTCTGGATGATCGTATGTAGAGGAAACTTGCTCTACACAGCAGATCGGATCTGGAATAATCGTATGTGAAGGAAACTTGCTTCACACAGAGGATCGAGTCTGGATGATCGTATGTAGAGGAAACTTGCTCTACACAGCGGATCGGATTTGAAATGATCGTATGTGAAGGAAACTTGCTTCACACAGAGGATCGAGTCTGGATGATCGTATGTAGAGGAAACTTGCTCTACATGGCAGATCAGATTTGGAATGATCGTATGTGAAGGAAACTTGCTTCACACAGAGGATCGAGTCTGGATGATCGTATGTAGAGGAAACTTGCTCTACACAGCGGATCGGATCTGGAATAATCGTATGTGAAGGAAACTTGCTTCATACAGAGGATCGATTTGAAATTTGGAATTTGAGATTTAAATTGATTTGATTTTTGAATTTTGAATGTGTTTGAATTTGAAAGTCGATTTTGAATTTGATTTTGAAAAATGTTTGAATTTGAAACTTGATTTGATAAATTTGGATTTGAAGGTTTTTTTTTTTTTGAATCTGGGTTTTAATTTGATTTTGAAATTAAAGGATCGTTGAATTTGATTTTGAATTTTGAATTTGGAGAATTTGATTCGATTAAATTTTGATTTGTTTGAACTTGAAGAGTTTCAATTTGATTTTAAATTTTGACACTCATCTGGCATGGTACTTCCTGAAGAGCCTCCCCAACATTTAAAAATATCAGGTGGCATTCTCCAGGGTTGATCAATTAATGTTTGAAATTTTCTCAAAGATCGTCCCTACGACAAGAGTAAAGTTTTGAGTTTGTTCAAGCTCCTCCACCGATCTCTCGGTAGGCTAAGATATGCATCCAAAGAACCTAGACCAAGTCTCCTCCTTGGAAGGTTCTAAGTTGCTCTATCTTATCACGAGCTTCAATCAGTCAGGCTTTGTACGATTCTGAGTTTTCTTGAGCTTTAAAGATAAAGCTCTACAAGGCCTCGAGCTCCTTAAATTGGAGACGGACACTCTGCTCAGTCGTGGCTTAAACCTGAACGGCAATTCCTAGCATTACAAAATACTCCTCTAATGGGGTTCGATCCTGGACCCAGTATAGAGTGTAATTTTGTTGAAAAGGCTTCAAAGGAAAAGATGCATATATGCAATGACTAACACATTTCTCAAGGACATGATTTGAATTCTTTTCAGGAGTAGAAGATTCGATATTTCTATTAAGAAATTTCCTCTAACTATTTGGACCCTGTCGGAATGACATGTGGGAACAAATTTAGAAGTGCAGTGAGAAGTAGTGTTGACTCCAACCAATTTGGAAGGATTTCAATTTTGTTGACCCAGACCAAGTTTCGTAGAAACTGTACTGGGGTTTCCCTTAAATAAATTTTGAATTAAAATTAACTTCAAAAATGTTTAAGTTGAAGAGAGAAATTTGATATTTTCAATTTTCTTGCACATGTCCTTCTATCTAATAGAAAATTCATGCATGTTGAAGAATCTAAATTCAAGATTTTCAAAGTCAAGTACTTGAAGGTGATCGAGTTATTTTGATATTCAAGGATTTAGAGGAAGAAAGCCATCTTATTCTTCTTCTTTCGTGACGTGCTTTGCACATCTCTTTTCTTCTTTTTCTTTTCTAGTGACGCAATTTGCGTATCTTTTAACTCTTAGTGCACTTCGTGCATTTCTTGATTCTTGGCGCATTTACGCATCTTAAAATTTTTAGAGCATTCGCTCATCTTTTGATTTCAATTGAATTCGAGAAGAGGCTCCACTTTCTTCAAATACCTTAAATTGATTGATCTTTTTTTATTTTGAATGCTGGGATTATATCTCAAGTATTAGAGAAGAAAATTCGTTCTCTTATACAAGGAAGAATAATCCTCAAAGCACACTCAATCTTTTTGACAAGAATGTCGACTTGACTAGGGAAATCTTTGAATAGATTCAAAGCATGCCTGGATCTCCTATTAAGATAGAAGATTGCTAGAAGATTGATAAAATTTTCATTTCTAGAATCAACTTGAATTTGAAACAAATTTTAATTTAAAGGTTAATTCAACCCACAGAAGCGGTGAGAGGGAGGGGTATTCAAACATTTGATGGAGTCAACTACAACTCTCTCCAGCTTAAGACTTAAGGTAGAGGTCAATTTCTATTAGAAAGGTGAATCAACTATCTTGAAATTCTAAATCTAGTACACTTTGAGAAATTGGAAACTTTCCTTTAAAGGTTGCAAGTCTAGGTGGCAAGACCCTTGTCAACATGGAATTGAATTCCTACAATCTCTTGGAAGGGAGAGACTGTTATAGGATCTGCAACATCCCTAGAAAGCACGACATTATTATAATCAAAAGATTAATCGCAATAGGACCCCGTTAAAGTTATATTTCAACGGTATCACTATCTGACATAATCTTAGATTATTCCCTCTCTCAAATTACCACTAAACTAGTAGTTAAGAGAGTGGCACCCCGAGTGATTTCTACTCCTCCTCCTCTGCAGATGATGTAGTGGGACATGTATAGTAACGTGCCCTAACATCTTCTAGTAGAGTGGACGGATCATAACCTTCAGTTGGGGGCCTATAGCCTAATGTTGGTGATTGCTCAATTCTAGCTTTCTTGAGTCTTTCTGTGTAGTAGTCAAGCAGGTGGATTGAAGATCGTGCTCTCATCTCTACAACCTCCCTCCTTTGTGCAAGGAGAGGGTACGTAGAAGGAGCAATGAACTCTTGATTGGCCTCGAAATCGGCCCTCTCTAAGGCTTCAAATTCAGCAGTCTTTCTAGCCTTAAGATTCTTTTTTCTGGCTCTTCGAAGGTAATTCTTCATCTTATTCCTACCGACGACAGGGGTGCTAGAATTTGATCCGATCTTAGATTGAGATGGTAGCTCTTTTGTCATTATTGACTTCTGGTTTTGATTCTCCTGAGTAGAGAGTATAGTGGGTACAGGGGCGACAACGACCTCCATCTTGGCGATGGGGGAGTCAATTCTTGACCCTAAAGTAATCTCAACTAAAGGAGACTTTCCTAGTATCGCGGAAGACAGATCAATCAGTGTTTCCCCATTAACTGAAATCTTGAGATTCTGAAATTCCATCTCATACTAGATTAAATTGCCATTAAGAATTTCTTCTACAGGCATATCTTTATTCAGTGAGAAGACGAGTTTCCCAGCCATTTGAGTGTTCGATTTCTTGGAATTAAGAAAGTGATTTGAATTAGTGATTTGAAATTGAATTTGATTTTTAAGTTTGATTAATTTTACTCAAAATTTTATAACTCAATCATATTCAGTTTACACTGAATACGGTGGTTCATAAAATTGACGAATTGAAGTTAAGAGTTGAACCTGACTCTTTTGCTACACCAATTGATTTGGGGCAAAATGTCAAAGTTCAAATTTGAATTTGTAATCAAATTTGAGGTTGAATTTAAGGTTGAAATCAAACTTGATTTTAAGATTCAGATTGAGCTTGGATTTAAAACTGAACTTGAATTTGAGGTTGGAATCAAACATGAATTCAATTTTAAGATTTAGATTTGGCTTTGAAGTTGGAATTGAACAGATCTTCTTCAGATTTTGAAACTCAACACATTGATTTTTATTTAAATGTGCAGGTTTACAAAAGTAACCTGAAGATCCAAAGAGAATAGGCTTAACTCTTTCACCCTACCAAGTGATTTGGGGGTAAAATGTTAAAGCCCAGAAATGACTGAAAAGTTTCGGATTTGCATTGCATGTGTTCAACTACAACAGAATGTCATAGAAGACATATGACAACGACGATTGAAATTGATTTGAAAGGTTTTGAAAAAGACGTTGAATTTTGCTTAAAGGGTTGAAATTTATGATTTTGAAACTGAAAAAAGTCTTCTGTAAATTGTGAAACTTAGCAAGCTAGTTATTTACTTGCATGCAAGATGACAACATATACAAAAAGACTTGGCTTGACTCTTTCGCTCTACTAATTAACTTGGATGCAAAATGTCAAAGCCCGACTTCAACATAGGATTCCTACACTCGCCTCTCTTTTAACATGCCTTAATTGAGTTGGCTACACTCACCCAAGGAAGAAATGGGAGAGGGACCAACGGAGAGAAAGGTAGTCAAAACTACCGATAGAATAAAATTTATACCGCTATTAAAGATGGAGAGAGAGATCCTCCCCAGTGGAGTCGCCATTTTTGTTTTGATTAAAAAAATATATATTTAAGTATGTATAGTTTTGAAAATATTTAATTATCTTTGGGAAGATTAAATTTTAAATTTTAGTTTTGAAATCTAACACAACATTAGGAACGATATATCATCCCAAATGGGAGAATATCATTCACTAATTGGTTCAAATTTCAAAATCAAAATTTGAAATCAAATCTAAAAATCATTAATTTCATAATTAAATCCACGATAATAATTAATATACCTTTCCAAAGAAAGGAGATATCAATCATTATCGATCGTTTGAAAATGACGATAATGATCGTTGTATTTTAAATTTCCCAAAAATAATTAATTAGAGATTTTGAAAGATTTTGATTTTGAAATTAGATCTGGGTTACTAAATCTCCTACGAGCGCAAGCCCTCGTAGTTAATTACATCGTAGGAAATAGAAGTTTCCTACGAAAACTCTCGATTAAAATAGCGATATAAGTTTCATTTTGGATTTTCAAAGTTTAACATCAAAGGAAGAAAAGGGTTGGAAGTTCAAGTGGGATTGTTTCAATGTTGAGCACTTATTTCTGGAGTCAAAAGAAGAAGTGTAGGAGGTGTTTTGAGATTCTGAATTACTTCAGAAACACCTCAGCATATCCTAAGTGTTGGGCTTGAATTTGATTGAAAGAGATTTTTAATTTGAATGGTCAATTTTATTAGAAATTTGGGATTCAATTCCCGGAGGTTGAGGTCTTGTAGCCCGAGCTTGCCTCAGAACCTAAGTCTAAATTGGGTACTGAAAAAGTGACTCGAACCTAGCTAGTGCAGTGCAAATCTGGAGTTACCCCGGCCTGGATTGGGGATCCGGCTAAACCACCTAACGATTTAAAATCATGTGTCCGGTCTTTTCATGTTGAGTGGTAGGGACGTTGTTTAAGAAAAGTTTTTGAGAGCGGGGCCGACATCTAGAGCGGATCCTGATTGGCCCCTTAAACTTATGTTGGGTTTGATGCTTAAGCTAATGTAATTAAAGATTTAAAGATTTTTTTTATTAGTTGCTAATATGATGCATGCTAATCGACTCAATTAAAAGTTTGAATTTAAATGAATGCTATGAAATAAAAACTTCCGGCGATCCCGGGCTTACTTCTTAAATTAGTTAGAGTTTCTATGTGAGCCTAAATATTTTTAATTTGATTTAAGTAGAAATTTTTTTATTAAGTCCTTAAGAGCCTACGATCGAATTCCAGGTCAAATCAAAATCGGCACGCAGGTAAAAAGACTAGAAAAGCAGGTATCTCTAATGCGCAATCAATTTAAATAAATCAATCAAATTAAATATATCAAATTGAATGTCCGTAGGCAAGTGCCCTTTATTATTACATCACAGAATTTTGCAGAAAAATTAAAGTGGCCGGGCACCACTGACTACAACCCGGATTTTAATCCTAAGACTCAAGTGACTTTGAGAATGGGTCTTCTCGTTATCCACTTCTTCGTCCTTCTGCTGCTTCTTGGATTGTTGGGTCCGGATATCCAAATGAAAAGAAACTCCTCCTTGATCGGGGTGTTATCTTTTCTCTTTGGATATTTCAAAACCATCCTAATTTGGAGCTCCAAATGGATAAGGACTCTCCCCTGAGGGATGTCCCTTCCTCTTTGGATTCCAAATTGTATGTTACCCCATCTCAAATCACTTAAAATTACAACACAAATCAAATCAAATTTACATTAATCAAAATTGAAAAATTTAGACTCGATCCTGCAGGGTTATCCTAATAATCAACAGTTATATATACATTCACAAGCAGTTAATATTTGATCTCAAGTAGTTGATATATGAATCTCAAGCAATAAATATATTTGAAATTTAAAGTGCTCAACAGATTGCAGTAAATAAATAAACAATCAATCAATTCTAAACTAGCAAACAGCATGCAGTGAAAAACTCAAAAATCCGGCACACAGCGAGAAAGTAAACACCGGCCTAGCCTAGAACTAGAGTCATTTGTCCTAGCAAATCATCTAAAGTGTGTGAGGTAGGTTGTGTGGTTTTAATATGTCCTAAATAGAATCATTAATTAAAGTTGATTAAGGTTCAATTGGTTGATAGGCTTAAGGGGTTTCATTAAAGTTTAAGTTTTAATGGCTTTAAATAACTTTTTTAAAAAATGATTATTAATTATTTGTTGGAAAACCACCTTTGTTTCGCACCGAGGCCGTGAAGTTTATTTCACCTTCCTTGGGGCTGAGTAAACAGCCTCGTAGGCCTGGGTTACCCAGTGATACCCGGTATAATTAAGTGATTTGATTAAGGCTTAAGAATTAATGAATTTTATTAGAAATGTTTGGTTACTGATTTTCAAAATTGATTAATTTAAGTTTGTCATTAATCGATTCGTGGCGTTGTGCCACCAGGCTCGAGGAACCAGCCTCCTTAGGACACTTAGCCCCGCAGCCCGGAGTATTCCAGCCAATAAACCTCATCTTTAGGATGGTTGTTGTGTTTTAAAAAGGTTTGTTGAATGTTTTAAACATTAAGTTAACATTTTCTGGAGTTTCAAAGTAATTTTGAGTTTTATGAATTTTTTTAGAATATTTTAATCACTTAATTAAGGGGTTCAAAAATTGACTTTTTGATCAAGCTCAAATTCTGGAATATTTGCATTTTATTAAAATACTAGACCTCACTACGATCAGTTAGGCAGTAAGTACGTTGAAATCGGATTTTTCTACATTTTATTACGAAGGTTTGAAGTTTTGAACTAGTTTTGACTTAAAGTTGACCGGTTTGTTGACTTTTTGAATTTGATGTCTTTCTGGAATTTCAACATTTTTAATAAATATTAGGCATTAATAGGAGTTGAATGCAAGTGAGTTTGTTCAATTTTGATTTTTCTGGAATTAGTTATGAAAGTTTGAAGTTTAGGTATTTAATGAATTTTGAAAATTGCTTAATTAAAGGCCCTTTTTGTGCTTTTGCTCCAAATGAGATCCCAACTCCTTGAAATCAGCTCCAAAGGTCAGGAATGACCTAAGGAGAGATTCCCAAGTGTTTGGGAAGTTTTTTGAATTTTTAATAATTATTAATTAATTATATGAATTAAATATTGAATTTCACTTAAAATTAAATTAAAGTTTAATTTGCTGTCAATTCAAAGGGATTTTAATTTTCATGAGTTAAGGATTGAATTCTGGCCAGTTAGAGGGGTTACACATATTTTTGGATTTAAAAGTGATTTATTATAATTTCTGGAAGTTCTAAGGCTTAATTAAGGGTTTAAACTCAATTAGGCTAATTAAGGATCTTAATGATTTCCAAAACCAATAAAGATTTCTCTAAGGGTTATAGATGTCACTATGTTCAAGTGGTTCAAATTTTATGTTCAAATAATATATATCCTAATTCATAGGATTTCTCTAAGTTTTCTAAACATGCCCTTAATTCTTGTCCTTAACGATGTCACTAGGTTAATTAGGTTTAAATCAATTGTTCTCTCTAACCCTTGGACTAACATACATAGATGCAAGCATCACATTCACATTCAAACCCTAGATCTAGGAGAGCCCTAAGACTAGGTGCAAGTGTGTGCTCCCTATACATGCAAAAGACAATAAATTTGAATAATTAACAATTTAATTAGTAAGTAATTAAAGTAATTACTCACTAATCATCCCCATTAAACCTATTCATTCAAGCTTAATCCATATTTAAAGTTTCAAGGTGGATCCCTCAAAGCCCTTAAAGATTTAAATACATATAAATTTTAAAATAGATTTAAAAAAAAACATAAGTATATATATATATATATATATATATATATATATATATATATATATATATATATATATATATATATATATATATATATATATATATATATACTTAAATATAGATTTTTAAAATTAAAAAATAAAAATATTATCAAAATGTTTTAAAATAACTTTGAGAGATCTCTGACTTATTTAAATTAATTTGAAAATAAAATTTTGGAATATTTGGATTTATTTTAATTAAATAATAATTAAAATAACCAAATAATTAATATTTAAAATTATTTAAAATATATAGAATATTTTAAATCCATTTTATTTTTAAATTAAAGGCCTTGAAAATCCGAGCAGTTTGATATATAATACTTAATTTTTTGAAAAATATTTAATTTTTAATAATTTTTTGAAGTTTCTGGTAATTAAAAGGTTTTAATTTTAAATAAAACCCTTTATTAAACCGGCAGCCAATCATTGAGACAGGTGGCGGGCGTTGGATCAAACGCGTGGCGGTGGCGCTGGGTCCACTCGGTTTCACTCAAACCAGTCAGCAATTGCTAACAGCCGTCGGATCCCCATATGATGGAATGGATGACTCAGATCAAATCCCGCTATCTGATCTCACGGGGAGAGATCAGACGGCGGGATCTCGATCCCGCGGCTCTGAATCAAGGGCCCAGATGCGGCCGGACCAGAGAAATGCCGTTGGATCAAAAGCCTGGTTCGAAAATGCCGTGGGATAGCTTGATCTGGGCCGTTGATCGCGTGATCAACGGCCTAGAAAACGTGCAGATCATGCACGTCCTGAGCCCAAAGTCCGGATCAAATAAAACGACTCGTTCTTTCGATTAACTGAAGCAAATGATTTGAAATTTTAAATTTAGATTACCCTAATGAAGAGCATTAATGGGGATATATTATGAAGGTATTAAAATGGCTTATTCAAAAGCTAATTAAAGCTAAGTGTATTAAACTAGGGTTTCAATTTTACCTCGATTGGATTGACGGATTTTGATGCTTTAGGGCTCGTTGAACTTGTTGATCGTCCTAGATCATTTCTCCAGAAGACTCCAAGGGCTGAAGAGGTCTGGATCTCGAGCTATCAACCTGGGACGGTCTTCAAGCTCGGTTTGGCTGGAATCTCACCGCCGGCCGCCGCAAACCGCCGGGTTTTGGGTGGAGAAATGTAGAGGAAGGTCCCTAGAGCCAAAACGAAAAGTGATATCGTTTGGAGAGTTTAAGTGTGGAGAGAGAGTGCTCAAGTGAGAATCACGGCTCTATTAGGGCATTTCACCCTATTCAACCTTCTCCAAGCCAAAGGGACGGTCTTGATCGACCTAGGGGCTATCTAGGATGCTTCCACGTGGCCTGGAGCAGTTGGAAAGGCTGGGAGAAGGACAGTGAGGTGGAAAGCCTCTCTTGGTCCCCACTTGAGCACATGGAATGATTTGGGGCCGTTGGATTTAGATCCAAAGGCTGGAATAAACCCTAGGAAGCTTCTAGAGTGGTTCAAAGCTGCTGGAATGAGCTGGAGTGGTTTGGATTAAAGCAAATTAGGTTTAAGAGGGGTTTTGACCAGATTTGACCCCCCTTAACCCATGATTTGACTGTTTGACTGGTCCAATGCCACATGGACTGCTGAGGTGGCATAGGAAAGAGCTTCAAAAAGGGTCTAGAGTGATTTGGTGGGGATTGGGCTAACTTGAATCAAACCATTTGGGCATTTAGAGGTTTGTTGACCAAGTGTTGACTGGTCAACTGACCATGTTGACTGCTGAGGTGGCCGCCAAGTGTCAATTCCAAATGTTTAGGAGTTGTTTGGAGGGAGCATAAAACCATGGGTTGAAACTTGATTTGATATGAAGGGTTTTCTATGGGCTTGATCAAGTCAAAAGGGATTGACTTGGTCAAATCGACCATGGTTGGGCTCCAAACAAATTTGATTAAGCTTGAATCGTGAATTAGAGAGAGTTTGAGTGCTTGAATGGTTTTAAATAGTTAAATGAGTTGGAATGACCCATTTAAACACTTAAGGGGTACTTGAGTCAACCTAGGTTGACTTGGTCAACTAGGTTGACCCAAGGGGTGGGTCAAAGCTCGATAGATTTGATTTGATGTTTTAAATCTGTTAGAGGTGGTCCCAAGGTCTAGAAATATCAAATTGATCAAAATGCCCATTTTGACCCTTAAGGGCATGTTTGGTCAACTTAGGTTGACTTGGTCAACCAGGTTGACCCAGGGTCTGGGTTTGGGTCGAACATGTTTAATTTGATATTTGAAACTTGCTGGAAGTGGTTACAAGCAATTCGGAGGTCGTTTGGTTTGAAATCGATGTTTGAGCCCCTAAAGGGTATTTTGGTGATTTTGACCCCTGGTCAACTAGGGGTCAAAGTGGGTCAACCAAAATACAGTTTAATGTTCAATATGTCAAGATTAAATGTTTGAAAGTGATCAGAGGCTTCGGAGGAGGCTCTAAGGTTAGAATCTTCTTAATGGCAAGTCCAGTGGCATAGGCTGTAAATATTTGAAGGTTTTACAGCCTATGGATTTTAATTAAGTTTCTGAGGTTAGAGACCTCAGAATGTGCTCAAATTTGGAGTGTTTCCTCCAGATACATGTCCCATCAGTATGCAACTGACAGAATCTGAATCGGAGGTCATTTAACTGGGTTTCAAAGTGTTTGAAATTTCAATGGAAAATGCCTTTAGGACAAAACCTTTGGACCTGGGATTTGGCTTGATTGACCTAAGATCTAGGTAGATCTTAAGGTTTGAATAGATCTTAAAGTTAGGAATCTAGAAGGATCCTAGAGTTTAGATTGATCTGGAGTCTGGATGGGTCCTTAGTGATCTCATACAAAGATGAGGTCAACAAAATGATGTGCATTTTAGAGAACATGATCCATGCTCATTCTCTACTTGATCCATTCTTTGAATCATCTCATTCACTCTTCTTGAATGAACAAAGCTGTAACAACTTCAATCTGTCAAACTCCGGGAGAATTTGGATGAAATGGAACTTGAATAAAATTCATTTTATTCATTCCTTGATCACTTCCCAATTGATCTCTGGCTCTCTTTTGGTTGGAAATATATCACTTCTTCAACTCACTGTTATTTATGCATCCAACAGTCCTTTTGAACGCAAGACTCTCTGAGATGATATTGCCAAGGTTCCCCCCCTGCTGCTTTTCCTTAGGCTTTTATTGGCGATTATAACGGCTGTAGATTTGCTTCTGACAAATTAGGAGGGACTCCTATTCCGCATTCTGCTTTGCTAGACTTCAACAACATGTTTTTTAATAATAGGCTCATGGATTTGCATTCTGTTGGGTGCAAATACATGCGGTTCAATCAGTGCTTGGATCAACCTATACACATCAAACTGGATAGAGTTCTTATTAATGAAGGTTGGAGTGATGCCTTCTCTGACTCTTACTGTTCTTATCAAACTCCATCCTGTTCAGATCACTGTCCGATGATATTACATTCTGGTAGGAGCATTCAAGTAAAGCACATATTTTTATACAAAAACTACTTGTCTAAAATCGATAAGTATTGGGAGCTTATCCTTGAACCTCTTTACTTGCCTTGTTTGGGAAACCCTTTGTCTCATTTCTGTAATATATTGAGAATGTTTAAAAGTAGCATCAGACCTCAACCTTGGGCTACATCCTCTAATGTCAGTAAGCATATTGACCAATTACTTCTTAGACAACAAGCTTTGCTGAATTCTTTGCAATCTGATCCTTTAAACCTCAACCTGAATTAAGCATACAAAGAGGTTAACACTGATCTTGCTAATTCCTCTGCTTTACAAGCTTCTTGGATTATTCAAAGGGCCAAGATCAACTGGCTTAAGTAAGGGGAAGATGATCTTAAAGTTCTTATATTCGAAGATTAGGACCAAAATGGGGGGCTCTAAATCTTTAGTCAATCTTCTTGCCTGTAATCCCCAAACCTCCAGAGATCAAGTAGTATCTTCTATAATTCAGTACTTTCAAGATCTTTACAATTCTACTCCCCCTGTTTCTCTGAACCTGGATGATTTTCCTATTGGTTGTGCTTTGCTTGAAGTTTTTGCCTCTTCCATAATTTCTACCGTGAGTGATGAAGAGGTTAAATCGGTTGTTTTCTCTGGTTCAAATTCCTCTGCTCCGGGACCTGATGGGTTTAACTTCCACTTTTACAAATCAGGTTAGCATATCCTTGGGCACACAGTTTGCAGGGCTGTCCGCTCCTTTTTCTCTAAAGGTTATATGCCCAATGGGGTCAAATCCACTGCGTTAGCCATCATCCCAAAATTTAAAAATGCATCCAATATCTCAGATTATAGGCCTATAGCTTTGTGTAATGTACTGTACAAGATTATCTCCAAAGTTATGGCAAACATATTAAAACCAATTATGTGCATGATTGTAAAAGAAAATCAAGCGGGGTTTGTGAGGTCTAGAGTGTCTACTGACAACATCTTGCTTGCCAGTGATATCCTTTAATATGCGGGGAAACAAAGGCGGTGCTAATCTTTTTTGTGCTAAATTAGACATTACAAAGGCTTTTGATTGTGTTTCTAGATAATTTTTATTGGCTAGGCTAAGACAAAAAGGTTTCCCTTCCACTTTTGTGAAATGGATAAAGGCTTGTGTCTCAGATGTCAATTACTCTATTATACTGAATGGAGCGCTTGAAGGTTATTTTTCCTCCACTGCCGGCCTGAGGCAGGGATGCCCTCTCAGTCCCTATTTATTATGTTTGATCATGGATGCATTTTCCAATCTTCTAGAGGGGAGAGGTTTTAAAGGTATTTCTTCAGAGAATTTTTCTCTTACTCATTTGCTATATGCAGATGATGTGTTGATCTTCGGGGAGGCCTCAATTGAGAATTGTCAAATCCTTGCTTCAGTGCTCAAAAACTTTGCTAACTCCACTGGACTTTTTATTAATTATGATAAAAGTTCTATAATGTTTCCTAAAAATCAAAGAAATCATCTCCAATATTGTCAAGAGCTAGGCATCCATACTGTAGTTAACAAAATTACTTATCTTGGGATACCCCTCTCATTCCATAGGCTGAAAATTGGAGATTACCTTCCTTTGCTGGATACTTTAAACAGGAAATTTAATGGTTGGAAAGCCAATCTACTGTCATTTGCAGGTAGACTGCAGTATCTGAAATTCACTATACAAAATAGTATAGCATACTAGATTCGCGGATCTATTTTGCCTAAATCTGTGTATAAGATTTACAAAAAACTTTCCTCCAAATTTTTATTTTTTGGGGAAGTTAACACAGCTAAGAAGCATCATATGTTATCATGGAACAAGATCTGCAAACCAAAATGTAAAGGCGGTTTTGGTATTCCTACCATCCAAGCTCTGCAGTTTGCTTTCCACTGCTCTATAATCTATTGGATGTATAATGGTTCTACTCTTCTCTCCTCTTGGCTACTAACAAAATACAGATCCCCATGGAAGCCACCTCTGGTTTCTTCCTCTAATCTCTGGAAATCTATTACTAAAACTACTGCAGATTCTAAACATTGCTTTAAATTTATTATCACACAAAACTCCCCGATTTCTTTGAAATGGGATCATTGGTGTCATAACACTACTTTAGGGGAATATTTGGGTGCTGTTTCTCCTGACATTATTCCAGATCTCACTCTTTCTGAGCTCACCTCGGGTGTTAATTGGGATATTGCTTATAAGATTCCTCAATTCCTGTATCAGGTTTTTGATGGGTTACGAATTTCTGATGGCTCTGGTGCTTGCTTGTTATGGAATGATAACAAGAAAATTAGTTTCAAGTATTTTATTAATGAATTTTATGCCGATTTTAATGACTGCCCGTGGGCAAATATGTTATGGCATAGGAGGCATATTATTAAGCATTCTGTATTTGCTTGGCTTGCTTTAGCTGGGGGTTTAAAGATTGTTGCTACTCTCCTCTCTAGGAATATTCATGTTCCCCTTAGTTGCAGTCTGTGTAATATTCATGAAGAATCGGTGTCCCATCTGTTTTTTGAATGCCCGCTTTCTTTTGACATTCTTAAAGGCATTATCCCTGGGATGGAAATTTTCCTTTTCAGACCTTCTATTATGCAAGTTTTTTTTACTTGTTAATTGGAGTTCATTTTGAGAAACATGAAGTTTTAAAAGCTTTACAGGTGGCTGTTTGTGGTATAATTTATTATATTTGGAAGGAAAGGAATAATAGAAGATTTGGTGAAAGCTATCAATGCAGGAATACTGTTCTGTTAAGTATCAAAAGGAATTTGCTTTTGAAGTTTATGAAATGGAAAAATTACTCAGAATTACTGGAGTTATTTTAACGTGCTGGATGCTATATGCGGGTCCCTGTCCCTTCGTCTCTGCCTGCTGGCCGAGACTGGACGATGATGACGCTCCCTATGCAAGCCCCTTGGACGGTCTTCGGGCAACCAGGGTCATTCGACATCTTTATAATTCTGAGTCCAGTCTATTTCTCGGTTTGGAAGTTGGTTCTTATTGTCAAAAAATCTAAGGAGCTATTCACAGCCTTAATCTCATTTTCAACTGCTTCTTATACCTGTCAGATTTTCTTTTGAGCTTATTTCTCTGATACGACCTTCTTTTGTTTAAGGCAATTTTTGGTGGTTTAATTTGTCAGCAGCTTGTTTTAGCTGTTTTAGCTGTCTGTTTTTCTATTTTTTCTTTACAGCTTTATATTTTGCTATGGCCTTCTTTTGTTTAAAGGCAATTTTGGTGCTTTACACACATGTAACTTTTACTTGATTCAATAGAAAAGGCTAAGCCCAAATTTTTCCAAAAAAAAAAAAAAAAAAGCCATGGAGTGCTGTAAAGCTTAGACTCTGATACCATGAAGATTGTGCAGAACGCAGAAAAGATAAAATAGAGAGAAATTGGTTTTTGTATGATTTGTATTCACATAATCACATAATCACATCCAGAGATTACAGTAAACCTGCATGATAATGTATTGCTGCATTTATGATCAAACGGCTAACGCAAAACAGAGATAGGATTAGTTATTCGAAATTTTTTGTTATTAAAATGTAAATTAATCTAGAATAAAATTTAACCTTTGGAGTTGCATCAGAATATGTCTTCTGAGTCTACCAACCGGGCTTGGTGATGGCGGCCAATGCTAGTTCTGTCTACCGCGGGGATTCCTTATAAACGTTGAGGCAAGAAATTCCTACCAAGTTTTTTGTCCAAAGCCATGACTACCACGCTACAATCGAGCCATCAAAAGCTCGTCAAGCTCACCAAGCTTCTCACCTCCTTCGTTAACAATGGCCACCATCACCAAGCCCTCACCCTCTTTTCCCAAATGTTCGCCGCCCCTGACCTCGCCCTCGACCCCTTCGCCTTCCCCCTGGCGCTTAAATCCTCCGCAGCCCTTCGCCTCCCGAGCACCGTCGCTTCCCTTCATACCCACTCCCTCAAGTCTGGTTTCCTCTCTAACCCCTTCATCTCCTCATCTCTTGTCGATGCTTACGGAAAATGCGCCTCTTTGACGGACGCCCGCCAGGTGTTCGACGAATCTTCCGAACGAAACGCCGTCGTCTGGAACACCATGATCTCTCTCTACTCGCACTCGAACGATATTACCAACGCCCTGAAACTGTTCGAGCGCATGGACGTTCCCTCCACGGAGTCGTCCTACAATCCCATCATCGCTGCTCTTTCAGAGTCCGAAGACAGTTCAAGTCGTGCAATTGAGTTTTACAATAGAATGCGGGCCTCTGGTTTGAGACCCAACCTGATGACTCTTCTCGCTTTACTTCCAGTTTGTCTCAACGTAGGCTCGCTGAGCTCAATCAAAGAGATCCACGGTTACGGATTTCGATGCTCCATCCACAGAAACGCTCACCTCGGAAGCATGCTGGTTGAAGCCTACGGCCGGTGCGGGTGTCTGGTTTATGCTCGCAATGTGTTTGACGATTTGTCTGACCGAGATGTGGTCGTCTGGAGTTCCATGGTATCTGCCTACGCCTTCCACGGCCACGCCAACAATGCAATGCACGTCTTCCGGGAAATGGAATCCAATGCAATACGTCCAGATGGCATCATGTTCCTTGCCGTGCTGAAGGCCTGCAGCCATGCCGGCCTTGCCGATGATGCATTGAGATACTTCGAGGTCATCACCAAAGTTCATGGCTTGGAAGCTGGAAGCGATCATTACTCGTGTTTGGTGGATGTTATGAGCAGAGCTGGGAGAGTTTGTGAGGCATATGAGATTCTAATGAACATGCCGGTGAAGGCGACGGCTAAGGCTTGGGGGGCGCTTCTTGGTGCTTGCAGGAAGTATGGCGAGGTTAAGCTTGCAGAGATTGCAGCAAGAGAGCTGTTTGCAATCGAGCCGGAGAATTCTGGGAATTTTATGTTGTTGGCCAATACTTATGCTGCGGCTGGGAGGTTTGAGGAAGCCGAGAGGTTAAGGAGGCTGATGGAGGAGAGAAGGGTGATGAGGGCCCCAGGGAGTAGCTGGGTTTTATCGCGGGATCATATGGCCTATGGTGCTCAATGTTGAAAGAGATCGTCATTTAGGAAGGAAAATGTTGAGTTTTTCAGAGGATGCAAAGATACGGTGTGTAAGGGCATCTCCAACCGAACATCAAACATGCGTATGACGTCATTCTGTCGCTCCAGCCGAACGCCAATTCTTCCGCTATTTGCTTACAGGTGAACAAGGCGACACTAATATTGGCATTGCACTGTTCACCTACACGATTTTTCTGTCTCAACCGGATTTGTCGAAGAAACACACCAAAGAGGAAAAAGATGGTTACCTTCGTAGAAGCCCGCAAAATGAAGTTTGATTGGAGATGAATCATGGCACTTTTACGTTTCACTGCATTTTGGAGTGAAAAATGGGATTTTCGGTTGGAGATGCCCTAAGCCCATAACTTCTGCTTACCATTCCATAGCGATCAATAAGACTGCTTACGGAGAGTGGGAGTTGGAAACTTGTTCAAGTGAAAGAGAGAGGAAGTATCATATTGGTAAAGGATTCATGTTAGAAGGCAGTTAAGAAGAGAACTCAAGAAAGTTAGCTATGTAAAAGAAGATTGCGATCGGCAGATGAATCTTTGAAAGCTTTATAAGGAGAGCAGAGGCGTGAACCATCCATAGCAGTCCAAAGTGAGTAAATATTTGTTTATTTATTTGTGGAATAAGAGGTAGATAGGAATGAAAGAGAGTATTATAGAGATTACCATTGTAAAACTTTTATGAAAAGGAACAAGATTGTAATAACTCATTTAAAAATTTGAACAACAAAAATTACGAGTTCACTCGAACCAGTTTGATAATAAGACAGGCCCAATGGGATAGTATAGAAAGGTAGGTCTATAGTCCAAAACAAGTCTATGTTGTTTGCCCATCATTCAAGTATCTGTGAGGGAGTTTTCTTAGTTACCCAATTCATATGTTTTTTTTTGGTATCCAATTCATATGGTTAAATTAACCTAATTGGCATTTTAGGGATTCCTAGATTTGGAATATTTGTTTATGTTATTGGTTAATATACGGTTATCTTGATGGATTAACATGGAGTAGACATGTGTTTAGATTACACTCAAGTGATCGTCGATCTTGTTCATGTAATCAAAGATTCAATATTGAATTAGGTTTCGTTTGAGATGACTTTCTTGTTGCTTCTCAAAGCAACTTTATAGCATAAAAAATTTAATTTTTGTACTAAAAAGTTACTTTAAGAAGCAACAAAAAAGCCGTGTAAAATGAAGCCTTAGATTCATACTCAATTAGTGATTTGATTTCTTATGCTTAAGATTGCCATTATAAAATGATTAATGTTATTGATGTGTACTTATCTTTACTATTATTTGTATTAATTCGTTATGCATGTCCATTACATTTGTTGACATATGATAAACCTTGTTTATATTGTTCATCATTGTATTTGTTGACATGATGTAAACCTTGCTCATAACACCATGCTAATGACTCCTATAAGCCATGCTTGTGTGCTTGTTGAATATGATTGTTGATAATGCTTTTTTGGGTGATAAGATTAGTTTGCTATGCCTGTGTGCCTATGATAGGAAATACTTGAATATTTCAAGTAAACCTTAACGAGATTGACGAAAACAGTAAGAAAGCTCCACAAATCAATGAAAAACAAGCAAAAATAATAGTTTTTGTTGTAGGAAGCAAGCCAATGGATAAAATAAAGCAAGATACAATTGATCCTCAATTTGAGAGGAGGATTGTTCTCTTCCAATCCCTAGACGAATTTAAGGCCCAAGACACCAAGAACAAGAACTTCGAAATCAGCCACAAAACAAAAGCATAACCCTAACCCTAATCCTCTCTTACAATTTAAGCAAACAATCAAAGCCTATTAAAATAATAAATAAATTAAAAAAAAAAAAAGCAATCAAAGCCTCCTTAGCCCTAGCCGCCCCCTCCTTTCCTATTCAAATTCATGAATGGTCCCCACTCAAACATGGGCGGCAACTTCAAAGGGGCGGACCCTTGGTCAGCCTCTTATAAACCCGAACTTGCCCTTGGCAAGGGGCCAGCTGGACCAATCCATGAGGGATCGACCTAACAACATACAAAGTAATGACTCTTCTAGAGTGGTCAATAGACTCCATCTAGTTAGTGAAAACCTTTCTATTTGAGGGTATTATTAATAGGGTGATTAATATTGTCTAGTTATTGATTTGATAAAAGATTTATCTTATTGCTTTTGTTAAATGAATGTGTATACAATGAATTTTATTTAGTTTTTGTTTGAAACAACTTTTTTACTGCATCTTAAAATCAGCTTTTTAGTACAATTGTACTAAAAAGCTTCTTTAAGAAGTAGTAATAAACCGTCCCAAACAAGCCTTAATGCTATGTGGATATATTTTTAGATGTTAATGGATTTAGGTGCTATGATCATTTATACAAGTGGCTAAGTATTACTGTGGACAAGTTTATATTTATTGGATTATGCTTGAATTAAGCCATTCACTATTCTATTGGTTTGTCGTAAAAATCTTTCAGGCCTGATATTAATGAATTTGCAATTAGATGAATGTTTTATTGTTGAAGCACTGAAATTTATATATGATATTTTGCCCCTTTTCTTATGAGTTTTATTTATAACATCCTGCAGGAGTTATTTTTCAATGGTTGAAGGCTTTTTTTTTTTTTTTTTAGTCAATGGTGGAAGGCTTGAAATGTTGCTTCAGGGCCTATTAGGGAATATATATATATATATATATATATATATATATATATATATATATATAGTTTTATTTTTATTTTTTTACTTTTCAGAAAATAAATTAAGATATTTTTATTAGGGGTGTCAATTTTTAACCCGACCCGGAAAAATCCGGGTTAGGATCAACCCGTACTCGAAACGGGTCAGGTTTGGGTTCAACATATCAACCCGTTTTAAAAACTGTGTTGGGTTTGGGTTGATCCAGCAACTCGAAAATGACCTGAAAATGACATGAAAACTCCTATTTGACTCCTGGTTTTTACTAGATTTTGACCCGAAAATCGAAGATTGACCCGATTTTTGACTCGAAAACTAGCAATTTTAGATCAATTTCAGGTCATTTGTGTCGGGTCGGGTTGACTCGGACCCGAATTGGGTCAGGTTCGGGTCCGAAAACTTGACCCATTTATAAAAACGGGTCGGGTTCGACCCGGGTTCGGGTTGATCCGAACAGTGCCGGGTCAGTTTCGGGTTCGACCCGAACCCAACCCGTTGACCTGAATTGACACCCCTAATAATTTTTAAGTACTTAAAAAATTAAAAATAACTATCACAGCTGGTCACCTTTGGACTTTACATGGACTTGAATTCACTTCAAATTAAACTTAAAAATACTTCCAATATAACATATTTATTTTATAGTGTTTTTTTTACTCTGCCTTTTTTTTTTTCAGCAAAACAAATAGCTCATGAATATCATTTCCAACCTCCTGCTCTCCAATTGGTTATGTAAAGCAAACACTTGAGGTAAGTTTTGTTGGACAGAAATATTTCACCATGCTTAAGGTTTTCTTCGTCGTGAGCTTGGGGCCGCTCCTGAAAGGCTAAGACTTCATTTGAGACAGCTTTTTATTACTTTCTAAAATAATTTTTTAATATAATTTATTTTAAAAAATTATTTTAGAAAATGGTCAAAAAGCTGTCCAGAACGAAACCTAAGACAACTAAAAAAAAAACCATATGTTGCTTTCAAGCCAAGGTGAAATTATTATGTGCGGATACCGACATCGTACGGAGGCGAATCATAACGCGTCATGCCACCCATTTGTAGTGTTATGTGATTGTGTTTCACTATGTATCAGGTGATGTGACACATTCCGATTCACATCCGAATGATTCGATATCCACACAGAATAATTTCTCCAGGCCGAGTGTTTCTGCAGTTAAAGTCTCACATATTTATTCTATTTGTCCTTGGTGACGCAATTTATTATTATTATTTTTTTTATTGACTACAAATTTTAATTACAGCCTTTGAAGTACAAATAAAACTACAAAATGCATACAACTCAAAATGATAGAGATAGGAATAAGAGAGCTGCATTAAAAAGACAATGCTCAACACAAAGCGCAAATGGGAGAATGAAAATATAAACAAAGCTAACAGGAAGAAAAATTATTCATTGTTGTTCACCCAAAATAAAGAACACTCAGGTCGAATGAAAGCATAAGAAAGTGGAAGACGAGCAACCCAGACAAAGCTAAGCAAACCATCTGCCACATTTGATATAAACAGCCGAGAATAGAAGCCTACCCACCGATGCTTAGCTCGGTTGAGAACTCCCCATCCCGAGTTCGATTCCCTCGAGTTGCAGTCGCCCTTTCAGTGGGGGACCCAAATCGCTGGCTGCGGGTACAGTGATGTGGGTGGCCCGGTAGGTACGGACCACCAAGCGCGCTTGGCGTTGCCAGACGTGATAGCGGACGGTTCCTTGTCATAAAAGAAATAGCAAAAAAGTAGAAGTTCTTATGAGCTGGATGAGCATAAACTGAGTCAACAAAATTATCAAAAAGCTTAACAAAATTTGGGCTTAAAAAGAAATTAGTAATACTTGGATGGATCCAAGAGATGATTCCAAAAGAGAAACCACACTAAAAAAACAGAAATAACACCTCAATTCAACATGTAGTCCCCAAAATCTCAGGCAGGGACCTACTATTGCACCAATGGTCCTATATAAGAACGAGACGGGGCAGTTAGGAGTAATGTGAAATGAGAAATGACTTTTGGCCATAGCTGCCACCTTATGAATTTGTGACTCTCCCTGTGGCCCAGTACACTATTATCGGATTTATTATTATGTGCAGAGTTTGGAAGGCGTCTGGAGATCAATAAAAATGTGGCACGTCACTCCATTGATGGGTACCCAGCTCGGTACCACTGGGTACCCAGCACTTAACCGGACGGTTTTCCCATCCGGTGTCCGCACAGAATAATAACTCCTATTATCGATAAGGTTTAAGAGCATAGTACTCCTACACTAGATACCGCGTGATCAAGGGTTTTCTTTTGAACATTTAGGCCAATTAAGATAAGCTCACACACACATCACATACACAAGATTTGAACCCAAGATTTCTTGGTTGAGCTAGCCCTCACTAGACTTGCTGTCTTGTTCAAAAAATATTAATATAAATACACTTAAAATATATTAAAATTAAGAATTTATGTATAAAATTGTTAAAAATATTTAAAATTATAATTCATTAAATAAAAAATAACTCAAACTTGACTCAACTCGTTATGAATTCACACAATTGCACAAAGTAAATTATTATACTTATCTTAGGCTTCCTTTCGCACAGCTTTCTTATTGATTTTCAAAACGATTTTTTAGAATAAATTTTTTTGAACCAGAGAATTTTGTACAAAAAATTGCTTTAGAAATCAGTAAGAAAACCGTCTAAAATTAAATGAAGCTTAAGACGCCTAGAAATATATGTTTCAAGTGTCAATCCATTGAGACATTATTCTGTGCGGGACGGATGCAGAATGTCGTTCGGAGACCAACGAAAATGCGTCAAATCAGTGGTACCGAACTGCATTACCGAGTGCATGAGTGACGTGACACATTTTGATTGGTCTCCGGACGACGTCCACACAAAATAATTAATCCCATTGATGATATATTTTCAGTTGACAATACTCATGAACCATACAATATTGACGAATTTGACGTCTGTTTGTTTTTGTTGCATGCAAATAGTCTCATATCAACATGCAACTTTGTTTTTTTCTGCCAATTGCAACAACATGCAAAATCTAACAAATCATACAATAATATAAATATATAAATAAATAAATAAAATTTAAATTTGTGATATACATTTAAATTACAAAGATAGGTTCTCAGCTTCCCTAAATTTATATTCAGGAAGAAAAATGTGATGTGTGTGGCCGAAAAAAATTGGTAAGAAAAATGACATCATTTTATGATATATACAACAATAATAATATCAAATTTTTATCTAAATAGGTGAAGGGTTTTTCTTTACTATGTAGGGATATCATGTTATATGAATTAAAGAAAAATAAATTGCGTGTTATGCGGTCAATTTTTTTTTTTAAATAATCGAACATATTTCTCGTATAAATTGGGATAAGTTTTTTTGGACGTTAAGCGGTAATTATAAACTAGGTTAGAGGAGGTTATCATTTTGTATGATCGAATGTGAGTCATGAAGTTGGAAAGAAGACTTCTCAATTCGTTGGTATCATGAGCATATCATGCCTCATAATTTTCTCAAAGTTGTAATTTTGAGTCCCAAAGTTTTTCAAAAGTTTAACATATATTTTTGAATGACATAAGCTTTAACGTCTACAAATAAGGGGTCATTGATACATTTTAGAAAAACCACTTAATTGGCATGTATCTTAAGATGATATTTGAATTGAAAACTTCAAAAATAAACTTAGGACCATTCGAACTCTGATTCAAGAAGCTTATGGTTAGCTTAATCTCTTAACAAGGTGGACCCATTGGCATCATAAGTAATCAAATATGAATTAAAATGAACCCAAATCAAGCTCTTGAGACATCTTTAGATATTACTTGAACGACTAAACAATTTCTAAAACTTATATATTGCAGTCAAATCGAATGCCATGATGAGGCAAACCCAACGAGCTTAGGATCATTTGATTTGTCACGATGCGGCCCGGATACTCAAATTAAACTAACAGAGAATGAAAATTGGACAGTATTACTATTCCATTCTTTTCAATGAATATATTAACATAAAACCTCTCAAAGCAACTAGAGAGTCACTATAGCAAAGATATTCCATAAAATCTATTCATTTTACTTTTCTAAGCTAATAATTATAACAGTCATAATACCTGTTTTCATTATTGCATCATCTTCTATAGATATACCTTTCTCTTACACCCATTTCTAAATCTTTGGAGATTTAACTGAAAATATTTATTTAATGGAATGAGTTTACAAAGTAAACTTATATAACAATTAACATGTATAAATTATAATACATATAACCTTTGATCTATGTCTATTCATTTAATTATATATATATATATATATATATATATATATATATTCTTTCTTTGGTTCATTTCATTTCATTCATTTCTTTATATCATATTCATTTATAACGTATATAATAATTTAATATATATTTCTTTCACATTTAATTAGTACATGAGCACCGTCTAAATGTTCAACAATTTTTATTTTATTTTTCTTCTCCATAATTTTTTTCTTTTTTACGTGCACGGGTACGTTACTTCCCCAGTTAGTACTAAACGGGGGTGAACTTCTGTAAATTTGCATACTTATGCTCTCAATTTTTCTTTTATTTTTCATTCATTCATATATCATTTTTTAGTATATACTTTCTAAAAATACATATAAGTATCATATATGTGTATAATTGTTTTCTAACTTTACTTTCTTTATGTGTATATTTCCTTTCTTTTCTCACAAATCTTAGTTCCTCCATCATCAAACCAAAGTCTATATCACTTACATTCTTCCAACCTAAATTAAAATATATTTCTCATTATTTATTCAATAAAAGAAAAGAGAAATGAAGCATGACCTTAAACTAATCACTTAACTTTTCTTAAGAAGGAATTTACAAAGTCCAATTTCTTCTTCTTCCTTCTCTCCTAATTTCTTTCTTCTTGATTTCAATCCCTTCCTTTTCCCTTATAAACAATATCTTTTGCTTTAGATGAAGTAAAACAAGGGCATTTATACGAAAATGAAAAGAAAAACTCAACAAACCTTTTTTCCTCATCCTCTCGGTCTTCTTCTCGCTCACTGAGATTTCTTCAAATTTCAGCGATTAGAAAGAAAATGAGATGGTGATTCTTATCTCTAAACAAGATCAATTGCTAAAAAAATGGCGAAATGAATTCTCCCTAATCATCCCACACGCGGGTTCGGTCGCTTTTTCCGGCCTGTTGTGATCTGTCTCGTGTCTGTTCGCCCTCTCATTTTCGCGAGGTATTAAAAGGTGACCGGCCTGTTCAATTGAACCGGCCGGATGAATCGTTATTACATGATTCATATATTATTTAGACACTAAAATGCTAGATAAATGATCTATGATCAAATAGAGCAATTTTGACAGTTCAATGGAGTTTTAAAAAATTTGCCCAAATTTTGTAAAATATTCCTATAATAAAACTATATATAGAGTCTCATTCACTGTGAGAAAGAGAAACCAATTTTAAAAGAGCTAAAAAAAACATATTGTATTTTATAACAATCATCATTGACGACCTTCATCAGCAATTGATACCACCACAATCACCACCATCCATATCCAACATGATTACATAGAAGAACACACACACACACATATATATATAAAGAAAGGAATTTCATTAATAAAATAAAATAGTACATGACGAGCCCTTAAGCAACAAAGGGCGTAAGCAGATGAAAAGTACAAATAACTGATAACATCAACGTAAAGGAAGGATAAGAAACATTTACAAAAGGACTCAGTCCGCCACCTAGTTGCCAGGCTTGGGCCGTGTGCCTACAATTGAATAATAAATTATTGCAACGGGACGAAATCCTATGATTTTCCCCCTTCTTACCTTTTCATATTAAAATTTTTTATTTCTTACAACTTTTATCAATACAAACAATACAATTTAATAGGAATACTTCAATTCTCTACTTCTATATTCATCAATCTATTCACCAGAAATCTTCGTTCTCTTTACGATAAAATATTCGATGAATATCACCCATTGAATATCAAACACGAAATACTCCACATTTTGAGAACTTTTCTTTTCAAAACGATTTTGCAATACTTGCAATGAAGACGGACCTTTTCAATATATATTGAGACAGCCAAATAGGAGAGTTTGACAGATTAACCATTCTCATCGCCGGCTAAATTTGTATCTTTCGTTGATTCATTTGGTTTCATTAATAGCTTTCCACGCGGCCATCAGCCGTGCCGTTGCCGTGATTTGTGGGGCAAATTATTGGGTCAGGTGACCGAACGCAGAGATAGGTCCGGATATTAATAAAATATTATTTTAAAAATAGCGCAAGTAAAGCGCAACTAAAGCGCAACTAAAGCGCAGGTAAAGCGCAACTAAAGCGCAACCAAAGCGCAAGTCAAGAAGCGCAACTAAAGCGCAACCAAAGCGCAACTAAAGCGCAACCAAAACGCAACTAAAGCGCAACCAAAGCGCAACTAAAGCGCAAGGTGACGCGGCAAATTTTTATTGGATGTCCGAACTTATTTTCCGCCTCCGGTCACCTGACCCAATAATTTGCCGATGCTCTCTTCCTCCGTTGTAAGCCTTTGCTTTATGCAAACTCAATTACTAGAATCACAAGCACACGGGTGTTTTATGATCTTAATCAATCTTAAAATTATTGGAATATAAATATATATGATATTTAAAGTTTATCAATTTATAAAAATAATGAATTTTTTTTTTTTCTAAATGTATTAAAATATTAAAATTTAAGACCTCAAATGGGTAGTACTAGTGGTGTAAACGAGTCGATCGAGTCGGGTTTTGACACTATCAAGTTTAGCTCGTCAGTTTGAAAGTAGGCTTGAGCTCAACTCATCCCATTGTAAGCGAGCTCGAGTATGTTCGGGAGCATCAAAGATCATCTGTAAAACTTCCCGCCCACGAAACTTCCCACATGCGAAGTATCTGCCCGCAGAAATTCTCAACCGCGAAACTTTCTGGTCGCGAAACATCTGCCCGTGATTTCCTGCTTGTTGAAATCTCCGACCGCTGAAGTTCTGTTTGCGATTTCCTGCCCGCGGAAATTTCGGCATGTCAGCGGAACTTTTGCCCACGATTTCATGCATGCTGAAATTCCAACCCACGGTACTCTGAATCCGTTTGTGAGCTACTTAACGAGCTCGCGAGTCGAGCGATGTGTTGTTCGAACTCGAGCTCGATAAGCCATTGAGCTCGATAAGCTCGATTCGTCGAACCTGTTAACGAGTTGAGCCCAAATCGACTTACGAGTCAGCTTGACTTAGTTACACCCCTAGGTAGCACGCTTGCTGGAAAAGAATAAAAAAATCATTGTGGGCAGGATTCCACCATTCATTTTACCTAAAAATCTACTGAAATTTACAGCATAATTTGAATCCGTATTTTTGCTATTTTATAACAATCATCATTGACGACCTTCATCAGCAATTGATACCACCACAATCACCACCATCCATATCCAGCATGATTACATAGAAGAACACACACACACATATATATAAAGAAAGGAAATTCATTAATAAAATAAAATAGTACATGACGAGCCCTTAAGCAATAAAGGGCGTAAGCAGATGAAAAGTATAAATAACGGATAACATCAACGTAAAGGAAGGATAAGAAACAAATACAAAAGGACTCAGTCAACCACCTGGTTGCCAGGCTTGGGCCGTGTGCCTACAAATGAATAATAAATTATTACAACCGGACGAAATCCTATGATTTTCCCCCTTCTTACCTTTTCATATTAAAAATTTTTAGTTCTTACAACTTTTATCAATACAAACAATACAATTTAATAGGAATACTTCAATTCTCTACTTCTATATTCATCAATCTATTCACCAGAAATCTTCTTCTCTTTACGATAAAATATTCGATGAATATCACCCATTGAATATCAAACACGAAATACTCTACATTTTGAGAACTTTTCTTTTCAAAACGATTTTGCAATACTTGCAATGAAGACGGACCTTTTCAAATTTCAATATAAAAAAAAAGTATATTGAGACAGCCAAATAGGAGAGTTTGACAGATTAGCCATTCTCATCGCCGGCTAAATTTGTATATTTCGTTGATTCATTTGGTTTCATTAATAGCTTTCCACGCGGCCATCAGCCGTGCCGTTGCCGTGATTTGTGGAGGCTCTCTTCCTCCTTTGTAAGCCTTTGCTTTATGCAAACTCTATTACTAGAATCACAAGCACACGGGTGTTTTATGATCTTAATCAATCTTAAAATTATTGGAATATAAATATATATGATATTTAAAGTTTATCAATTTATAAAAATAATATATATATATATTTTATTTTTTATTTTTTTTTCTAAATGATCGAGCATCAATGATCATCTGTAAAACTTCCCGCCCATGAAACTTCCCACATGCAAAACATCTGCCCGCAGAAATTCTCAACCGTGAAACTTCCCGGTCGCGAAACATCTGCCTGTGATTTTCTGCTTGTTGAAATCTCCGACCGCTGAAGTTATGTTTGGGATTTCCTGCCTGCGGAAATTTCCGCATGTCCGCGGAACTTCTGCCCATGGTTTCATGCATGCTGAAATTCCAACTCACGGTACTCCGCATCCGTTTGTGAGCTACTTAATGAGCTCGCGAGTCGAGCGATGTGTTGTTCAAACTTGAGCTCGATAAGCCGTTGAGCTCGAAATCATGTTCGAGCTCGGTAGCTCGACTAGTGAGCTCGACTCGTCGAGCCTGTTAACGAGTTGAGTCCAAATCGACTTACGAGTCGGCTTGACTTAGTTACATCCCTAGATAGCACACTTGCTGGAAAAGAATAAAAAACTCATTGTGGGCAGAATTCCAGCATTCATTTTTCCAAAAAAAAAAAAACTAATTTGAATCCGTATTTTTTTCTTTTGCGGGAATTCCAATAATAACGATGAATTTGATAGTTCGAAAAGATGGTATGAATGCGCTCACATGGTATGTGCCGATGACGCTCAAAAACCAATTTGGTCATCCCACCCGGCCTATGAATTCACAAGTCGGGCCCCTCAGGAAGTTTTGCAAGCTTAAGGCTTCGTTTGGGACGGTTTTTTTTACTGCTTTCTAAAACGGAGTTTTAGTACAAATTTTTTTTATTTTTGTACTAAAACTCCGTTTTAGAAAGCAATAAAAAAGCCGTCCCAAACGAAGCCTAAGAAGCTAATATTGATAGTTTTTGAGCTTCTCATATAGGGTTGAATTGAACGAAAAAATTGCCATAGATCAGTGCATAGCAATCAATGATTGTTAGGAAAAGTTGGTTGTTGGATTCAAAGTTATCTAATAAATGATAATTCATATCTTCTTTGGGATGAATTATTGATATATGGTGAAGAAAGAGAAAAATTTAATTTTATAATAAAATTTAGTGAGTGGGTCGACTAATAAGTTTTATTGGCAATTGAGACGAGTTTTTGGACTATGATAGTCTACTTGATGAGAGTCTTATATATCAATTAGTCTGAGGATTTATTTGGAACACCTTTCTTACTGTTATATAAGCTATTGTAGATAAATTAAATTTTCAAAGTTGTTATAAAAAATAAATTTTTAGTACATTTTTTTTGAAGTAACAGAAAAATAATTGTTAAATATAAATTATGATTACGACCTAAAAAACAAAGCCCTGAGGAAGCTATATCAAAGGAAGCTTGAGACTAAGGCTTCGTTTCGGACGACTTTTTTATTGCTTTCTAAAACGGAGTTTTAGTACAAAAATAAAAAAAAAATTGTACTAAAACTCCGTTTTAGAAAGCAATAAAAAAGCCGCCCCAAACGAACCCTAAGACTTCATTTGGGACGGCTTTTGTACTGCTGAAAAAAGTTTTTTTAGCACAAATTTTTTTATTTTTAAACTAGAAATTTTTTTTAAGAAACAATAAAAAAATCATCCCAAATAAAATTTAAGACTTCATTTGGGACTAAGAAAGTCTTCCCAAATAATAAAACTTCATTGGGGAAGACTTTCTTAGTATTTGGTTAAATTGTTTTGTAATTTTGTATTAAAAAAATAATAGAAACGGGCGGCCCGACTACCATACCGTTCTATCATTAAATCTGAACCGCAAGTAATCCGGTCGCTAATTAGACAGCCCTAACGGCCAGGAAAAATATCGCATTTCGTATCAGTTTCGGACCCCCAGAATCCGGCATTTGAAAGTTTTTTAACCTTCCGTTGTCATGTACTCTCGGTGCACGATAAGGTGAAGGCGAGTCTAGACCTTCGACGAGCCTTGCATTCCGCTCTCAAAAAGATCATTTGTTCCAATGCAGTGGACAACGATAATAAAAGTGCTGCGAAGGAGTATTCAAGACAGCCATCTGAAAAGGTAGAGCTGGTATCGCCGGACAGCCATCTTATAAGTTTAAACGGAAATGGTGTTTTCAATCTTCTCCTTCTCCTTCTCCTTCTCCTTCTCCTTCTCTTCTCGACCGGCGACCTCGCCGGGGTAAAGGATCGCTTATTCTTTTGATATTAGTGAGAAGAAAGTGAGTGAGTTTGAGAGAGCGGGAGAAGCTAGACGATTTTCTCTTTGTAGTCTTTGTAAGTTTCCTTCACTAATTTGGGCATCTGGGAATGTTTCGCAGAGAGGAATAGGGTTTATGTGCAGCGAGCTCCATACATGGGGATGTCCGCCGACAACTTCCGAGGATTTGTCCTTGCCCTGTCCTCTAGTTTTTTCATCGGTACCAGTTTTATTGTGAAGAAGAAGGGGCTTAAGAAAGCCGGCACTTATGGAGTAAGAGCAGGTGGGTTACTACTTTTGAAATGGAGTCATTCTGTGTTGTTGGGATTTTTTTTTCGGGGTTTAGTTATCTATGTTGAGTTTTTATTCACGGTATTTTGTTGTTGCTTTTTTCTGTTTCAGCTTTGGGCGGATTCTCATACTTGCAGGAGCCATTGTGGTGGGTTGGCATGATTACAAGTAAGTAAATTAAGAAAATGAGGGTAGTAGTAACAACTTACAAACTCAATAGCTAGTATTCCATAAAGACTTTTGGTATTTCTAAAATGTCATTTTGTAGGGCATATGTATACGCACCATCATATTCAAACTTTTCGTTAATATTGTTGTCAATGACATTTTCATATTTTTAGTTTGGGGATAAGGGTTTGATTGATCTCCAAACCTCACGGAAAGATTTAGAAATATAACGTTTTCACATAGATTACCATGGGTGGGTTGAGCTAATAACCCACCCGAAGTCAAAAGACTAAAGGCTCGTATTCCAATCAAGCAAAGTTCAAAGACAACTGCCAACTCCGTAGATGAGAAGATTGACAATGTGTTTAGGGCACTTAGTGTGGAACGCAAAGGGTCATGTTGGCAGATAAAATCTATCTAAAGGCATATGGATATTTCATGTGCAAAGGGTCATGTGCAAAGGGTCATGTTGGCACTTAATTGTGAATGATGATTTGTATAATTTAAAGTTAGCACTTACCACTGCATGTGACATTTGATAGAAACAAATGAAGGGGAAAGGTTTATAAAGCTTACCCCAATTAATTTGGATGAGGCCAATTAATGATGATTGTATATAGCAGAATCCATCATTTTTCTTTATATATGTTTGTATTTCCTACAATCATAAACTTCATTAACACTCTTAATGCTTTTGATCTATCATACATGTACACAGCATGCATGCTAGACCATTTTATGAGCTAAGCTTTTGTATTGTTATAATTTTGGAAACATTTTGAAGTATGCATCAATCTGATTAAAACCTATATATGGAAATATAGTTTCATTACATTTTCTTCCTAAGGGCATCTCCAACCGAAAAACTCATTTTTCACTCCAAAATGTAGTAATACACAAAAAAGCAGTAACTTGTCTCCAACCGAACTTCATTTTCCAACACTAAAAAAAGAATATTCCTAATATATTATTTCTCATACATCATTTTATATATTTTTGATAATAAATTTTATTTATCAAAATTTTGAATTAAATCTATTATAATTATTAAAAAATATTTTTGCTTCATAAAATAATTTGGAATATTAATATGTCCTAAATAAATAAATTTTTAGTTAATAAAATGAAAATTACATTAAAACACATAAATATGAATGAGAACAATACAAGGACAACTAAACATTATAATTAGTATATTGATATCACAAATGATCAATCAATGCATTTCACAGTTCAATGTGAGCATTTTTATTTCTGATTTTTTTTAATGGCAAGCGATAAATTCCTGAAACTGAGTATTTTCATCCATCGCCTTTTCAATCTCTGGGAGTGATGCTTCTCTCGCAACTTGAACTGATCCAGTGTGATTGCGTTCATCTTAAATTATCATGTTATGCAAAATTATGCATGTATTCATTATATCATGCAGTTTATCTTTGCTAAAAAAACATGTAGGTTCTGCCACAATTGCGAAACGTGATTGAAGAGTTTCAAAAGCACGTTCTATGTCTTTTCTACATGCTTTCTATTTCATTGCAAAATATTATTTCTTTGGAGTACGTGATTTTTGAATTGTTTACACAATGATTAACCTTTTCGGATATATATTATCAACCAAATAATAATCCATGTTATATTCTTTTCCTTGATTGATGTATTGATATGGAGGAGCTATGCCTTGAGTGAGATTAGAGAATAGGTGGGAAGACTCCAACACGTTTATATCATTATTAGTGTATGACATACCAAAATAAGTATGCGATATCCAAAGATCACAATCTGTCACAACTTCTAAAATAATTGTATGTGATCCAATATGTCCCGCATATTGCCCAACCTACCCGGTATGATAATTTTTTCACTTCCAATGCATACAATCTAAACTGCCCAATATTTTTAAAAAATTACGTTATTCATTAATTTTAAGAAGTCTAATCACATTATTGATTGTTAGTGATCTTAAATATTGATTTGAAAATATTTAAACTACTGCTATATAAAATTTCTTCACACTTTCGACTATTCTTGATTCGCCTATTCTAATATACTCGTTTGTAGCATCTGCGGGTAATCCATATGCTAACATTTGAATAATGACTGTTACTTTCTAGAGGGATGATAAACCAAGCTTATCGGTGCGATCCACTCATTGGTGGAAGTAGATATCATATGTTTTTACTGCCTCAAGAACATACATGAACAATGTTTGAAATATTTGATATCTCCGTCGAAACATTGTATCATTGTATTAATTACTTAAAATGTAATCTTGATAAAGTCGACGATTTGCGGCCTCCCGATCATGATTCATAAAATCACACCCTATAATTGAACCTCCCGTAGAGACGTGGTTAATATGTTGTGTAAGCAAGAATTAGATCATAAAATTATTATTTGTTATTGCATGACGAAGCATTAATTCCTCTTCCTGTGAATTATTTATCATTTGGAGTGTGTTTTCTTCATTTGAGGAAGAAGAAGATGAAAAAGTTTTATGCATATTAATAATATGATGTTAAGATGATTTGAAAATTAGCTATTTATAAGGGAAGTACAGTGATTGATCACATTTAGTTCATGCTTCTTAAGATGTGTGAGAATTTCATAGGACACATTATAGTGAATAGTCACTTCCGATTCATGCTTCTTAAGAGGTATGAGAATCTCATAGGACACATTGCAGTGTCTGGTCACATCCGGTCCATGCTTATTGCAAAGTGTGAGAATCGCATGGACCAGATGTGACCAATTACTATAATATGTTCTATGAGATTCTCATTCCTCTCAATAAGCATGGACCGAATGTGATCAATCACTACAATGTGTCTTATGAGATTCTCACACCTCTCAAGAAGCATGGACCGGATGTGATCAGTAACTGCACTTCCCCTATAAATAGCAGAATTTCAAATCATCTTAACATCACATTATTAATATGCATAAAATATTTTCATCTTCTTCTTCCTCAGATGAAGAAGACACACTGTAAATAATAAATAGTTTATAGGAAGATGAATCAATGCTTCGTCGTGCAATAACAAATAATAATTTGATGATCCAATTTCATGCTCATACAATCTATTGACCATGTCTCTATGAGAGGCTCAATTATAGGGCATGCTTTTATTAACCGTGATTGTGAGGCTGTAGATCGTCGACTTTATAAAGATTACTTATCAAGTAATCCAGTGTATGATACAATGTTTCAACGGAGATATCGAATGTCTCAAACATTGTTCATGCGCGTCCTGACGCAGTAAAAATATATGATATCTACTTCCACCAACGAGTGGATCGGACCGGTAAGCTTGATTTATCACCGCTCCATAAAGTAACAGTCATCCTACGGATATTAATATATGGATTATCCGTAGATGTTACAGAATATGCAAATCAACAAAAGTCAAAAGTATGAAGAAATTTTATAGAGTAATAGTCCAAATATTTTTAGAGCAATATTTAAGATCACCAACAATCAATGATGTGACTAGACTTCTTAACATTAATGAACAACGTGATTTTTCAGGAATGTTGGACAATTTAGATTGTATGCATTGAAAATAAAAAAAATTATCCTACCGTGTGGGCTGGGCAATACGTGTGATGTACTGAATCACCTACAATTATTCTGGAAGTCGTGGCAGATTGTAATCTTTGGATATGACATACTTATTTTAGTATGTCAGGTACTAATAATGATATAAATGTGTTGGAATCTTCCTTCATATTTTTTAATATCACTCAAGGTATAACTCATCTATGTCATTACGTCATTCAAGAAAAAAAATATAACATTGGTTATTATTTGACTGATAATATATTTCATATATGGTCAACCTGTACTCCAAAGAAATAATATTTTGCAATGAAATATGAAGCATATAGAAAAGACGTATAACGTACTTTTAGAACTTTCCAATCTCGTTTCGCAATTATGACATGACCTCAATATTTTTGGAGCAAAGATGTACTGCATGATATAATGACTACATGCATAATTTTGCATAACATGATAATCGAAGATGAACGCACTCTCATTGGACTAGTTCAAGTTGCAAGAGAAGCGTCACCCCCGGAGGACGAAAAAGTGATGGATGAAAATACTCAGTTTCAGGAATTTATTTCTCGCCATACAAAAATAAAAAATAAAGATGTCCACGTTGCACTGCAAATTATATTGATTGATCATTTGTGAGATCAATATACTAATTCTAATGTTTAGTTGGTCTTGTATTGTTCTCGTTCCTATTTATGTGTTCTAATGTAATTATTATTTTAGTAACTAAATATTTATTTATTTAGGACATATTAATATTCCAAATTATTTTATGAAGCAAAAAATATTTTTTTAATAATTATAATATATTTAATTCAAAACTTTGATAAATAAAATTTATGATTAAAAATATATAAAATGAAGTATGAGAAAGAATATACTAAGAATATTCTTTTTTTTGTATTGAAAAATGGAGTTCCGTTGCAAATATTTTACTGCATTTTGGTGTATTACTGCATTTTGGAATGAAAAATGATTTTTTCGGTTGGAGATGCCCTAAGATTCATGTCTACTTTGAAAATGTAAAAAAAAAAAGGTGTGTTGTGGGGTGGGAGGGGCCTGATGTTGGGGGTCGAGTGTGGGTTACGAGGTGGTAGTGGGAAAGCATGTCCTTTTCCCAATAGATGCACGGTTATTTAAAGGCCAAAACATTTAACCATATAATGACATCTATTTAAAGAGCCATCAAATCACAAGCAACGTGTTGAAGCATATAACAAGCCAAACTTTGTACTATTGGTCTAACATTGTTGAAGAATATGATAATAATATTAGCATGAAGGAAAATATTGTAAATGGAGTGCTGTAGTCCTTAGATACATATGTACTCACATAATTTACCGATATCATTTCAAATGTGCTATTTAATGTGTCTTATTTAACTAAAAAAAAAAAGCTGGATGCAATAACAAATACACTAACAACTACTTATTGTTAATAAATTCAAAGGAATAGACAAACATTTTAGATTTAGACAAATGAAAACTATATGATGTACCTTTTATTGAGTAATTACTTTATATTATCTCTATTTCTCTACTTTACATGAATGCATTGCTTTGTAACTAGAAAAAGTATACTGTGTACATATGTCACGACCCGACCCGGATGCTCGATTTAATGAGGCGGGAACTAAAAGTCGGACGGTAGAAATAATTCATTCAATTCATAACCAATATAATGTATAATTTTCTCTATCTTACGGAAGAGCCACTAATACACAAATAATAAATTACATGTTGTCATTTGTACGCCGTCTTCTGCTGACAAATTCTTCTCTTTCAGCCATTTTTAAATCACTGAAGACTTACCTGAAACATTTAAATTCATGGTTTGAGTTTACTAAGTAAATTCAGTGGATAATCATTAACAATTAACATATAAATTATAATAAAATTAATTTCTTTTGTATATCTATTCATTTAACAAGTGACATACTTTTCTTTAATTTCTATTCATTTTATTTCACATGGTCTTTTATGCACATTATAATATCTTCATTTACATACTTAAAAGATTTACTTTAATATACATTCCTTTTTCTATTTAATTGTATAGGAGCACCGTCTAAATGTACCAAAGGTACATCCATTTCCATTTCCTTTTTAATTTCCATTTCCATTTTTTTATCGTGTACGATTACATTGCTTCCCCAGCCAGTACCATACGGGGTAACTCCTGTACTTTTCATGTATATCATTTTTCCTTTTGTTTCATTTGATATTCCTTTTCCCTTCGTTTCAATTGATATTATATCGTTTTCCTTAGCATTTATGTATCTGCATTATTAGATGTATATATGTATCATATATGCATTTCAACTTTACCTTTCATTTTTTTATATATATTTTCTTTCACATATTTATAAACTTCCATATGCATAAAGTATTTCATTAATTTCAACTATACAATTTCTATATCAATTAATGTATTAGAATTTTCCATTGTCTCATCTATAATAATTTTCAAAAGAAAAACATGTATAAAATATAAACAATTGTAGGAATTATAAATTTCAGATTTGAAATGAAGATAAATAGTACAATTTTACACAAGTATAATTACCTACTTTGAATCTCCCAAGTTTTTGACGTAAGGTACAACCTCGTATCTCAAATTCCCTTTTCTTGTTGAATCCTTAGTTGATCAACTCCTATAGTCCTGATATCTCTCTCCAAAATTTCTAAAATTGCACAATATAACTTTCATGAAAGAAATATGATTAATTAACAAAATTTAATTAAAGCTATAACATGGAGAATTTACTTACAAATATGAATTTTCTCAAAATTCCTATATTCTTCTTCCTCCCTCAAAATTCTCTCTTTGCTTCAAATCTCTTCCTTTAACTTCAATTTGGTGTTTCTAATTATTAGATAAAGAAATGAAAAAGAATTTATAAAAATAATTGATAAACAAACCTTTTTCCTATTTTCTCGTCGTTCCTCTCGCTTGTTGCAACTTCTTCCAAATTTATCACTCTTTGAATGGTAGGAATGAAATGGAGTTGTTTAATCTTATCTTCAAACACGTTGGATTGCTAAAATTGGCAAAAGAAATCTTCCCCAAGCCCTTCGTGCAAATTCAGTCGTCCGCCCACCATCTCTGTTTCGAGTGAATAGCCCAGTACTGACCCTCTATTGGGTCGCGTCTTATTGAGAAGGTTGGCCGGTTCGGTTGAACCGGCCCAACCAAACCGGTTTTTACAACATAAGCATTCATGTATTGATTGATATGCATGTGGATATGTGTATTTCTATGTGCGAGTGTATAAAAGCATTTTTTTCCCTATCATTGAACAAAAAAATGCTACATTTACAAGGTTTGACATATCTCCAAAGCTGCGGTGCATCATATATTTAGTTGTGTCCACATTCTAGGATCTGTAATCTGTTTTCTTTAGATTTGTCTCATTTCCTCCCTTTTCCTTTGGAAATCTTTGTAACATTCTTTTTTAGGAATTCATAGATCCAGAAGTAATTTATTTCAAAGGCCTACTTCCACCTGTACAAACAATGAATTGAGGCATTCTTTGTATATGGGGTGGATTTCATTATTCTTAGAGATATTTTAAGAAGTGTTTCTTCGTAAGGAATCACATTGGTTAAATATGATTTGGTGGCCTTTGAATGGGTTGCAAATTAAAATTATATGATATTGAATGTACAGACAACAATGCAAAGAGATTACAACCAAAGAAGCTTAGGACAAGAATGAATTTATGGTGGTGATTGCAACCTTTGTGGGAGACATAAAAAACGATGTATGCTTTGGTCCATAATTTTCTATCTTATTGTGATAGTTGAATGTCGTACATTCATAATACTTGACATATCCCCGCAAATATATTGTATCATAACTTATCTTGTGTCTATTAAGATTTTGGTAACTAGTAAAATACAAAGATATGAGCAATCACAACAAAGAAAGAAATTATAGAGACAAAAAATTTACCTGATTTAATGATAGCCCCTTGCAGCCATTGTCATACAAGAATAAATAAGATACATTGAGAATTTTTCTCATATGAAGAGGAGATGTTTAGGGTTACCCCAAGAATAAATAAGATACATGGAGAATTTACCTGATTTGCACAATGACGATGATGTCCTTTTGTTGGTGTTGAGTTGTAATCAAGAGGGACGGCACCACCTGTTGTGGTTGAATGAACAAAAAAAACGATGCAACTACTTATTGTGAAGATGATGATGAGATTTGTAGAAGAAGGTATCATTATTGTCGCACACTCTCTCATTGAAGACTACAGGATTTGTGCAAGCCTACTTTGTCCTCTCTCTCTCTCTCTATCATGACCATCTCCTCTAAGGAAGGAAATTTGGCTCTATAATTTTTGCAATGTCCACTTAGAGACAATAATTGCCTTTGTAAATATGTTAGCTGGGAATATCCAAATATCTCTTTATGCATTACCTCCACAAAATCATTCATCACCTCCACAATATCATTCATAGAAGTTAGTTGAGGCCTCATATGGCCTGAATTTATCTGCGGGAATGACTTTGGTGAGTATGATTGGATGATTTTATACTCCTTTGATTTTGTTTAACTGCAAAAAATCATCTCCTAGTCATTTGTGAATCAAGTGGTACTTTATTTATATGTGCTTTGTCTTAAAGTGGAAGATATCTTTGTTAAGTTTGTGCTTTCATTATCAGAGAAGAGTACAATACATTTCTGTTTTCTTCTTAGTTCCTCTTTAAAACTTTTAAGCCATACCATCTCTTTGTTGGCTTCAGTAATTATCATGTGTGTCTCCTCTATGATTCATAGTGCAACTATCATCTTTTGTTATTAGACCAAGCTTACTGTAACACCATTAGGTTGAAGATGTACGTTGTGGTACTTTTTTGTGTGTCCAGGTCTCCTCCTAGATCAACATTAATATAGCCCTACAATGTCAGATCAAATTATCTAAATTGTAGTGAGTGATTTTTTTATGCATTTAAAGTAGTGCAAAATCCATGTAGCGGGTAGCGGGATAAAGGCTTGATGTTGTTGTTGTTGTTGTAAAGTAGTACAAAATCCATTACATGGCTTCTCATTGTTCCTTTCTTGACTTTGATATATATCGACTAAGAACTAACTCTACGTAAGCAATGTAAGGTCTATGCAAGTACAATATATAATAGGGCAAGCTGTTCTTTACATTTTGGTCATGATCCCATGCTTAATTTTTCTTAATTTTATCGTCATTATCTCAATATTTGGTCTTAGTATCACCCAATTATCCTTTAGATTTTCATTTCTTCTACATTCATTATTGTACTTAATATCCCTTGCTATATTCTTTTATTCAGTTGTATTGTCTGCATTTTTAATGTTAATATTTAAGCCATTTGTTATTGCATAATCCTTATTTGAACTTGTTTAATTTAGGAAGTATTTAATGCTAATATTTAAGTCATTTTTCATTTCATAATTCTTATTTGAACTTTGTTTAATTTAGAAAGTATGTAAATATGCTGCGTGCTCCAGATATTGAAGTGACGCTGCTCTTTCCAGTTCACCAATCAAACAAATAAAATGTCTTGAACATTTCTCTTTCTGTGTTGCACCCCATACTACTGATTTTCTTTTTTTTAATTCTATATTCTCAAAGTTAATGTCCAGTAGAGTCGATGATTTGGAACTCTTACATAATAAACTCATTATATCCTAATTAGGAATACCTTTAAGGTGTATTTTGATTAGATTTACTTGCCCTTTTTTTGCAGTGATTGTTGGTGAGATAGCGAATTTTGCTGCCTATGCATTTGCTCCAGCGATACTTGTGACTCCGTTAGGTGCTCTTAGTATTATTGTGAGGTATGAAATTAAATGGTTTTGGTTTCCTAGCCAGCTTTTGAGTACTTCTTATCTACTATGCTAAATAATTCTTTCATACAGTGCAGTGCTAGCTCATTTTATTTTGAATGAAAAATTGAGGACGCTTGGTGTTCTTGGTTGCATTCTTTGTGTGATGGGTTCTATAATAATTGTTTTGCACGCACCAAAAGAACGGGAGATAGAATCAGTAAAACAAGTCTGGCACCTGGCCTTTGAACCAGGTAACTTTTGATAGCCATTCAGAATACTTTTTAGCACTATCTAGTGTTTGGACTTCTACCATTCATGTAGGTCGTACTATATATCATAATACCTTTAAGTTTCACAATAACAACATGAGCATCAAGGATAGAAAAAAAAATTGCGGAAACTAAATGGAAAGAAATCGATATTCCGCAAGAAATGACATATTCTCATGAACTTATGGACATATACAAAATTTGTGTAAATGTAGTCTGCCATCATTATTGTGGCAATTTTCAACTCTTCTTGAAAGTTTCATTTATGAAGATATTCTGTTTGTTCACCTGGAAGACTAAGGTCCAATTTATAAAAAGGAGTTTATTTTAAATTTAAATTAGCTTAAGGAGTAGGTTAACAAAAAATTTAAAAAGGAGCAAATACGGAACTTAAGTATTTGATTTCAATAGAAATTGAGACTTCATTATTCGGTTTCTATTCAAAGTGGAACTTCATTATCCGGTTTCTACTTTAACAAGAAATCGGATTTTATTTCTCCGGTTTCTATAAATTCTATTGAAACCGGTACTCTATTCACCGGTTTTAATAAAAAGAAAATTTTAAATAACATTTTCTTAGAAAACGTAAAAGTGAATTTGATGGGGACATCAGATCGTCATGGAGAGTTTATCAGAGACGTGGCCGTCGATCTACGGCCACGATCGAGTCTTTATATTTTTGAGTCGTTGATGTATTTTATTTTCATGTAGTTTGTTATTTGCTTATGTGGCATTTATGAGTCGTTGTATTTTATTTTATTTTATTTCGTTGCTTATGTGTTGTCTTTCCCGTTGTACCCCTCTTGTTTCGAGTCATGTTGTAGGAGGCTATTTAAAGCCCCATTTTATTCTATGATGGATGAATGAATGATTATTAAGAATTTTCCTGCACTTGTGTTTGAGAGCCTTTGAAAGTTCTTGGAGAGCTTTGGAGAGATCCCTTGGAGAGGGAGATTGGCGCATCACCCACCAACCTTGGAGACGGCCGGGTTCGTGGTTTTCTTCTTTATCTTTGTCATCGTCTCCTCGTCGAGCTTCCCACCCCTCCACCCATTCTCTTTCAACTCACGGCCAGAGCATCCTCACCCGACCCTTCCTCCTCTCCAACCCCCACATTCCAAGCTTGCCTGAGCCCTTGCCTCCGGCCAAAGGCTTAAGCCGCCGGCCCTCCACCCTTTGGTTTCTTTATTGGGTTTCCTAATTTGGGTTTGGAATTAATTGAAATGAATTTGAAATTCAAATTCCCTCAAATTTGAATTCAAAATATTTCCTAAATTAGTTATTCTATTTTTGGAAAGTGATTGAGTTAAATCCAATTTCAAAATTTAAATTCTTGAGGATTTAAATTAATTCTTTCCTAAATCCAATTCCAAAATTAGAAATCCATAATTGCTTTTACAACTCAATCACCTAGCCCTTGTATGCCGCCGGTTTCATGACCTCACCCACTAATTATTTCTCCAATTATTTCCTAATCTCAATACCCTACTTAGGAAATATTTTCAAAACTCCAATTCCCCCCACATGGCCGAAACTCCCCCACCTCCTCATAACGTCAATTAGCCCCTAAATCAAGTAATTGATTTAAAGTTTTCCCAAAACCCCATCCTCACATCCCGCCTCCCCTCCTTAGCCGCCCCAGCATCAACTACTCCACAGCAATTCACGCCTAGCCCCCTTCAATAATTCTCACCCTCTATTTCCAAAATCTGAGATTTACCTTTCTCAGATTTTGAGTCTAAAATCTGAAACTGTTTCAGAATTTGGGATAAAACAAACCCTTGAGGTTTTGTCTCCTCTTCGTTTGCAAGGAGAAACTTCTTTCTCTTGGTACCCACTTGTGAGGCGGACCAACTATCAAGGAGGTTCTTCATCCAAGCATCAATGAATGACGAGATCCATTGACGAGTACTTCGACGACATCAAGTGACGGTTCTCCACGTCTCCTTAAACAAAGGTTTTCTCCTTTCCACTCGTACCCAATTTCTTCTAACTCTAAATTCTCAATTGATTGGTTGTAATCACGAAAGCTCTTTCAATTGTTCTTGCCAAGCCTAGTCACTTGTAGGATTGAGTGTAATCTTCTATGCATCCTACGTCTCTTTGTTAAATGAGGGATTAACTTGAAGCCTACTATTTTTCATTGTTTTATTTTTCTTGATTACATTGAACGTTCAAAATTTGGAGCATGTAATTTAACCTTTGCAGGATTAACTCAATTGTTTTATTCGCCGTGGATATTTGCTAATAATTTTATTTGGAATTTATTCTAATCGACGAGTTGTGCAAAGTCTAAAATAAAGTCACAAGCATATCATTTTATTTAGTCCTGCATCAGAATTACATTTTTAAAGAAAATAAAAATTTAATAAACATTTTGCTTATTTGTTAAATTACAACTTATTAGTAAATTTAGATAAATTAATGTTACTTATTTATTAACATTTTAATTAAAAATTAAATTAAATAGAGATTTTATTAATCAATATATTTATAAAAATTAAATTAAATAGAGTTTTTATGTGATAGAAATGTACCCCTCAAACTTAAGGGAAAATTCTATAAGATGGTAGTGAGGCCTACAATGCTTTATGGTGTTGAATGTTGGCCATTAAAAGAGAAGCATAATACTAAGTTAAGTGTGGCAGAGATGAGGATGCTCAGGTGGATGAGTGGCTTTACCCTTAGAGATTGGATACGAAATGAGCATATATGTGAAAAGATTGGAGTAGCTTTAGTAGAAGATAAGACTAGAGAGAGTCGCCTTAGATGGTTTGGTCACATAAAACGGCGACCTTCCGATGACCCGGTTAGGAGAGTAGAGGTATTAGATTTGACTTATGTTAAGAAAGGTAGGGGTAGACTTAAAAAGACTTGGTTAGAAAATATTAGAAATGACCTTTCTTTATTAGATTTAAACGAGAATTTGACTTTTAATATGACACAATGGAGAAAAAAGATTCATGTAGCCGACCCCACGTAGTGGGATAAAGGCTTGATGTTGTTGTTGTTGTTGTTTTAGAGTTTTTATTAATTAAAAAATAAATTAAATAGACAAACTTCCTAGGCTTTTATTCTAATATTATAAAAGAAATTATATTTAAATTTTTATTAAATATTTAAGAAATCTAATATTGTAAAAGAAATTAAATTAATTTTTTTTATTTCTAAATAAAATAAGATTTTTATTAATTGATATATTTACAGCTTAACGGTAATCTTGTGAAAGGTACGATAATGACAGCCTTTTGGCTAAAAAGTTTATTAGATTTTGTCTTGTTGAGTTGCTCGATTGAAGTAGTGAATAAGTTAAAATTTTAATACATAATAGTACATAAAATTAAACTAGAAATTCATACATAATAGTTTTATTTTAATTAAAATTATTGTTTGATTAAATTAACTTTTTATTCTCAAAATTTTAATTAAATATATTTAATTTATTTTTTAATTAATAATTAACTAAATAAGTAACATTTAATTTATCTAAATTTTACTAATAAGTTAATACCGGTGAAAAACTTGATTTAAAATTTTATATAGGAGTACCGGTGAATAAGAGTACCGGTTTTCTAAGAAAAAAGTTTTTTTTATTAAAACCGGTGAATAGGAGTACCGGTTTCGATTGAAACCGGATTGTTTCGGTTTTAATAGAAACCGGATAATTAAGTTCCAGTTTCAAGTGAACCGGATAATTAATTTCCAGTTTATGAATACATACTTCTGTTCTTCGTATTTGTTCCTCTTTAAATTTTTTTGTTAACCTGCTCCTTAAGCTAATTTAAGTTTAAAACAGGCTCCTTTTTATAAATTGGTCAAGACTAAATCCTTGCCAACACTTGATCGTAGTATTTTCCAGCTATATCTTCCGTAACATCACTTTTAAAGGGTAGCTTCAAATTTTCTCTTCATATTCTAGCCACTGGATGTAGACGCAACTGACGTGAGAAATTGTGTTTTGCGGTCTATATGCTCAATGGGGCAGAATTAGCAGAACTTGTATGAGGAACATACCTTTTTTTCATTTCTTTGTTCTTTTCAGTGGTTTATGCAGAAATTCACAACTAGTAAGTCTATCACATTAAATGATATAGCTGATTGGTCTTTAGTACTCCGATGACCCAAGTTTTCTCATATCACTGTGAAAACCTAGTGATGTGAAACCAATTGAATATTAGAAAATTAATAAAAGTTTGTTAAAATAATGAAAGTTCAATCTTGATGATTCTCTTAATTGATACTTCAAAAAGGATATTAGATTTTAACCAAGTCTAGGCAAGTTATCACCGCTAAATTAGCAAGATCAATAAAATAACGACGGCAATTAATAGTAATGACGATGAAAAGCCAACTAGAATCCGGCGGTTAACAAAGCGATTGTCTCACCTTGAGGCTTAAGCTCACTCGTTTATGTCTAGGGATGTCGGAAGAAGAAGAACCACACAAGGGATGAAACCACTCTGAGGTAGACGGTGCCGGCGATCCGTAGTGATGGAGAAGGATGCATAGGATGTGGAGGTGGCGTGGAATGTCGGGCGTCGATGGTCCACTCGTAGTCCAGACGTTGTCTATCGATGACTTGGATGAGGGTCGGGAGGATCCGATCCAAGTAAACTTCAACGGTGTCTTCGTCGGAATCAAATCCCGCGTCGAAGAACGACGATTGTAGAACCTCGAGATTACCTTAGGCGTCGAACACAAGCCCCCATTCTAGCTCGGGATCCGCCATGTGACATGGAGGTGAAGATGAATGGTGGCCACAAGAAGCTCAACAATGGGAGGGAGAGGGGGTCGGCGGGTTGTAGAGATGAGGGGAGGCCGACAGTAGAGCTAGGGTGAGAGGGTGAGGTTTGTGTTAGAAAACTGAAATTAAGGAGGGAAAATATTTGGGATCTAATTTTGAAATCCCAAATTAAAAGGGGAATTTATGCTCACTCAAAGGGAGAGCCAATAGGGGAGGCCGGCGATGGAGAGAGAGAGGGGAGAGGGAAATAAAACTGAAATTAATTTCAGTTTTAGTGCAATTGGGGGAAAAATTATTTGAAATCAATTTTGGATTTCAAATAAGAGAAAGGGAGTTAATTGACTCATTAATGGGGAGCCCAAGAGGGGGACCGGCGGTATAGCTAGAGAGAGAGGGGGTTAGGGAGTGAGGAGAGGGGTTTCCAAATTGGTTTGCTGATGTGGAAATAGGATTTAAAAACTCCAAATTAAATTAATTTGAAATTGGATTCAATCATGGAAACTTTCCTAATTTGGAATTCTAAATTAGGAAAGAATTTAAAATTTGAATTCCAAATTTCAAATTTGAAATTGGTGGAGAGAGGGGTTGGCCGGGTGGGGGAAGGTCACCGGCAAGGTGGGCGGCCAGGGTTGTGAGGGTGGCCGGCTGCTGAAATCCAAGGGGGGGTGGTGCGGCAGCAAGAGGGCTAGGGTTGATTTTAGATGGGGTTTTCTTGTGGTGGAAGGGAGGTAGGTGGAAGAAGAAAAGAAAATAATTTGAACAAAAGATCTTCAATCCGTCAACCAATAGAACTCACAAAGAGATCTACCGGTTCTCTTCCGAGCACTCACTAAGAGAACTAGAAAGTTGTAGAACTCACAAAGAGATCACAAAATAGAAATTTCATTCAATCAATCAATCCTCAAATACAATGACAAAGCCTTTATATAGGCTATCCGGAAAAAAAAAAAAAAAAACATAAAGACGACAATGCCCTTGGGCTACAACAAGCACTAACTCCCTCATAGGGGTACAAATGGAAAAACATGAAATATAAATGACATGAATAAAAGAAATCATCAAAAATAAAGACTTTGAATCATGGCCGTCGATCGGCGTCTCCGACAATGGTACACGTGGCGAAATCTGATGTCCCCATCACCTAGGAATTAATCTGGACTCTAGAAACCCTTTTGTAAACAGAGAAGCGCGATCCTGCTAGAAGCTTAATCATCTTCTGACATACATGCTTAAGCCGTAGGTAAGGAATCAAGCTCCTCCCTTCTTGACTTTCTATAAAAAACCTATAGAAAACAGTGAAGACGTTGATAGTTATAAGTTCTATTTATTAATTTATGCGTTCATTGTTTCTTTCTTTCTTTCTTTTTTTTTTTTTTTTTTTTTTTTTTTTTTTTTTTTTTTTTTTTTTTTTTTTTGAGACCAATGTTTACATATAAACTTGCTGAAACTTTTAGGTCATGTGAGCCAATGCATGATTATAAACACACCACATAATTTTTTATAATTCTTAAAAGGTCACATAGTTGTTTGTGATCTACCACAAGAAAATTATGTGGATCATATTTCATTAATTGTGAGGGCTTGAGATGTAGATACGATGTGGTTACAAATGGCATGAAGATAAAGATTAAACAAAATTTATCACAATATCAAAATACAGATGCGATGTATAATATGGTGGGTAGTAAGTTCAATAGGTCTCTCAAAACTTATAACAAAATTCAATTCCCAGAAAAGAAATAAATGCATGCTTGTAATTTGTATTTGTGAAATTAAAATATCAGTTTGTGTATGTGTATCATGAATCACAATGACGATATATTAGTTCAGATCATGTCTTAACCAATTATGAAATCATAGGTAAATGATAAAATATATGTGTGTCAGCAATAGTAATCATATACTAATAATAATCATTTACGTAGTAGACTTGTTGGTAAAGTATTAGCTGGTTAATAACAATATTTCAGTTTCTGAGATGGCATTCCTTAGTTATAGCAAGGTGGATACATTTTGCCTATCAATTAGAGGTATAAACTACATATAATCATAGTCAAATCACACAACTAACCTTATACGTTCCTTCTATTGTCAAGGTCAACACCTGCCTTAGTAAATAAGGCAAATTTGTGAGTTTACCGTCCTCTGTAGGGATTTTATATGTTTTACCAACTTATAGGCACCCAACTAACCTTTTTATATAGATGTACTCAATGTTTAAAATTGCGTATTCGGGTATTGAGGCGTTTTTCATTCGTGAGGCGAGGCGTAAGCCTCAAGGCGTTTTGAGGCGTAAGCCTCAAAATCAAAATATTGCGTAAACATAAAATGATAAATTTTTTATATACTAATGAGTGAATAATATAAAACATAAAAAAGCATAAAATATGAAGTGAAATAAAAATATCCCAATAATAAGACACATGAAATATATTTCAACTCAAAATTCCATCTTTCTCAAATCCCAGTATTCTTTTCATTAACATATAATTCCAATTTCCAAAAACAAATAGCAATGACATATCACATAAGAACTCATAAGTCATCAACACTGTCATCACTAAGGGGTTCTTCATTTCAATCATCATTTTGATGAACTGCTCTCTCCCCTTCCTCCTCTCCTATAGAGTCCAATGTCGGGCATTTACTTCAAGATTTATGTAAGTTTTAATATATATAGCGTGAGGCGAGGCGGGCCTCAACCAAGTTGAGGCGCAAGCCTCATAAAAAAAACTCAAGGCGTAAGCATCGAGGCGTTTTTTACTGGAATTGCACAAAGGCGGGCCTCAAGGCGAGCCTCATATTGCGCAATTTTAAACCATGGATGTACTCATTCTCAACAAATAGTATAACCAATATTTTTGTGAGCTAGTCCAACCTTTTAATGTATATGCTCATTTCGTATCCTGTCTCTAAAATTAAAGCCACTCATCCACCTAAGCATCCTCATCTCTGCAACACTTAATATTATGCTTCTCTTTTAATGGCCAACATTCTGCACCATAAAACATTACAAGTCTAATCACCATTTTATATAATTTTCCCTTAAGTTTGAGGGGGACTTTTCTATCACACAACAAGCCCGATGCATGACTCCACTTCAAGCATCCAACTTGAATTCTCCACACAATATCCCCATCTATTTCACCATCACTCTGAATAAGTATAATATTAAAAATAATTTAAAAATAATGAGTCATTTAACTAGAATTTGTGTTTAAAATGATTAATATTAATATGTCCAGAGTCGGACATTGATGTCGTGTATCAGACATTGAGAGAGAAGACGTTGCTGTTAAGAGTTAGACATCAATGTTATGTAGTAAGTATCGGACGTCAATATCAAGAGGACATCTGTCGTCGATGTTGAGAGGGCGTTGGTCGTCAATGTTAAGAAGATGTCGGACAAAGATGAGCTGTCAAGTTGTGGGCATAAAAATTGCTTGTGTCGAACATCAATGTCAATATAGTGTCAAATTTTGATGTTGAGGTGATTTGAAATGTCGATGTTGTAACGACGTCAGACATCGATATTGAGATGACATCAGACATTGTTGTGAAACCAAAGTTATGACCCGCCTAAGAGAAATGACAATGAGAATATTCAATGAATGGGGTATTGAGTACGGGCGATTCATTTAGTGTTGTGGATAAGAAATAAGAAATTTAGTTTTTATATTTTAAATAAATAAAATTTTAAATATAGGAAATTATATTAAAAAATTATAAAATATTTCAGACATGTTTGTCGGACAAACATGTCCAATTTGTGTTTTAAATTGGACACGTTTTTGGCGCGTCCGACATGTGTCAAACGCGTGTCAAATGCACGTCGTGTCAGATACGTGTTGGACATTGCACGTCTTTTTGAAGAGAAGTTTCAATGCATCATAGTCCCTCCATTTTGAGATTATTATATCTCAAGCTCCTTGTAGTGTTTTTCAACTTAATTTGTTACTTAGAAGTTACATTGGTGATCATCATCTAATATGTTAGCCTAAGTCTTGAGCTACTTGCTTGATTGCAGCCTATTTGGGGTCATTTGAGCCCAAATCTCAATCTCCCTTGTAAGGAGGTCATCATGGCGATTGTCACCCATCCCACCATCCAATTACACCTAAGACTACACCTTAGCCACCGCCTTCAACTCTTTAGAAGGAGCTTTATTAGGCCCTAGGGGAATCAAAGAACTAATATAAATTTATATTTTTATCAATGCATTTTAATATATATTTTTTTTCAATTTATTTGGGATTTATGGATTTATTAGGTTTTATTTGGAATTAAATTAGGATGAATTATCCTTTGGATAATTTTGGGTTTGAGCTTGAATTATATGGGTTTTGATTTAATTTTTCTGAAGGATTATATTTGATTTCAAATTACTTGATTTATAACACTATTTCTATAAATAAAGATTCTTGGTTTGTATTTGAAATCAATTATTGTGATTTTATGAATGAAAATATTGACGAGACCAATTATGACTGCTCTGTTCTCTGTTGTTCTAATTTGTGTATATGGATCACTCCAAATAGCCTACAAATAATTTCTCATTATTCTCTTATCTTTCTATTTGTGGCAATCAAAACTCCATCATTAAATACTGTACCATCTAGCATGATCTCATATTGTGGACATTAATGCCTATTCATCATCATTTTTATCTACTGATTTATCCTGCAGGTTTTATAGTTTACTCTTGTATAGTCATGCTCTTCGTGATTATCCTTGTTATTAAATTTGAGAAACCATATGGTCAAACAAACATGCTGATATATATTGGAATTTGCTCGCTTATGGGATCTCTTACGGTATGTTCAGCAGCTAAAACTGTACTATTCGAGAAAAATTGTTCTATTTCTTTCTTTTTTTCACTTTAAAATGTTCCTTTTCTTAAACAGGTAATGTGTATCAAGGCTTTAGGAATTGCCATAAAGCTCACATTTACAGGCATGAATCAATTTATCTATGCTCAAACTTGGTTTTTCGCTGTTGTTGCAACTCTCTGTTGTCTCATGCAACTGAATTACTTAAACAAGGTAAATGAAGCTACTATAAGAATGTAGTATGAACGTTATTGCCTGAAAATATTTTTTCTGTTCAATATATATTCCCCTGAGGTTTCTTGCTTGATAATATAATTGAAATTTTCACTTTGCAAAGTGCATATCTTTTTTATTAAGTCTTTTATATGAGCGTCTAATCCAGCATACTATAACTGTACCTTTCAGTTTCCACATTGCCTTTTCTCTTTTGTTTCTTAATCTATTGTTTTGGGGGGCTTATCTTATTTTCAATCTGTATAGTTAATACGCCATCTTCTGGTTTCTTTTTCTTCATAAAAATGAAGTAAACAAGACTACTTGTTAATGTAAAACAAAGTATATTTTATGCTTCATTTGGCTGCTGAGTTTTGAATAAGAAGGGAAAAGATGGAAAAACTGTTTTTAAGCCTACATGTTTCAATGTAAGATATAACGAGGATTTAATTTACGCATCTTCTCTATTGATATTAATGTCAATCTTCAGTGGAAATATTGGAGTTTGGAATTGATTTTCTTATCAAGATGTACTTAGTTTTCTCGTTTAAAATTTTTTTCTCTATGAAGGTGTTGGTGGACATTTTTATTACGTTTTTTTAGTGACATTTTTACCTAACTAAACCGTCAGGTGGGCTGGGCCAAAGCATAATGTTTGGACTAATCACAGAATAGCCTAACCATCGAATGTACTTGATAACTGCAGGATGGATAGAAGAAGAATATAATACCTGCCTTGCATGGTCCTAACTTTGAAAATTCATAAACAAATAGTGCAAAAATGACTTAATTACCTCCATTTGATTTGGAAACAGGAAATCTCATTTTATTAAAGTTCCTATTAAGGACTTGTGTAAAGGTCAGTTCGGCCTTGGATTACAATCTCATCTTAAAATATGAGCTATCCTCAGTATTTGTGTATCTCAGGAATTGTGTAGTGTTCCTTTGGGTCCAGTGCATCCTTCTTTCTTGGTATGGAGAGGGCAACAACAATCTATGGTGATTTCTTGACTATGGTTTAATGAAATCATGAAGTTCTCTCTTATTCTATATCGACATACCCTCTGAGTGGCTAGGGTTTCGTTACTGGACTGGAGATTTCATTGGTGCATATGAGAAGAAGACTTGGTGACGAGTAAATCTAATTTGAGAGATTAATTTTGATATTTCTTCTTTGTTTATGAGGGGGTGTAGCACTGATTGTTCCTTTCATTGTGGAACACCTCTTTTGGCCTATTTAATAGTAGATCAATCTCCTATGCCATAGACTTAAGCTTGGTTAAATGCAAAGCACATAAATTTTGGTATCTTTTGTGTTATGTTTTCTCTCTTTTGTGTTGGTTTATGGTGTGATTCCTGTGATGCTTCTAGTTAAAGGTATTTGGTTCCTTCATTATAACAAATTAGTATCAGAGCACAACTTTGAGATCGAGGGCTGTGAGGGACAGAAGAACTAACATGTGTGGTGTTCTTGTCTAAAAAGGTCAAATGAAAATACTCATAGCTGTTCAAAGGTGCCAATGATGATCGGTGAAGATGAAAAATACAAAAGATGGATGAAAATCACTTATGATGATTTAATTGACGAAATGGGTTTTGATATTGATAGAAGTCTTAGAGGAATTCACCGCAAAAGGTTAATCGCTCAAGCTGGAGTCATGGCTAAAAGCACATTCAACAAACTATATCAAAAGAAGAGAATATATTTGCTTAACATGTTGGAAAATATACAAATCAAGTCATTTTTTAATCAATTTAGTTCAAATATTTATGATTTGTCTAACTTTGATGTGACTGTGGACGATGACAATTAGATTTTATTATTGTTGTGTTCTTTTCATTTCCCTTATGAGCATTTTTTTTTACACTGCTAGATAGAAAAAATGCCATAAGACTAAAATATATAAAGAACTCACTTTAGTCAGAAGATATGATTTTTAAGATCAAAGCGTGTTGACGAAAAGTAGGACGAGGGATTGTTTTGTGAGAGGTAGGCCATTAGAGCAGGAGTATACCTCTAAAGGCAAATTTTTGGGGAGGACCAAGACTTATTTCTATCATCAAACAGAAAGACAATATTAATAGAGATATATGGTATTGAAGAAGAGGGAGCAACATAGATATGACAATCATCAAGAGAATAAGTAAACAATGCAAACATGACTAATATGGATTCAAGTAATGTTCATTCTGAGATAACAAGTTACAAGTAGAAGGATTAGTAAGCGCTTGACTCATCATATTCTGTTATGTGTATCGTGTAAGGCGTTATTTTTTAGTTATAAATCATGCAATAGGCGTGCATATATTGAAAATACTGTTGTGTATAGGATTATAGGACTGGGAATTTTTTGTGTCAGGATAAATTATGTTTTATAGGATTTTGGTTGGGGTGAGATATGCACTTTATATGAAAATGAATCTTATATTGCTAGGTGCTATATTGGTTGAGGGTACAATTTTTCTGGAAATGTTGAGGTCCTTAAGGATATTTGGTTGTCTTGGGAACAGAACTGAGTCAAAGGACTCATATATTGCAAGGTACAACTTCAAGCGCTGCTTCAGCTCTTTTTTTTTTTTTTTTTTTCTGAGGCAAGGCATCACACATTGGGGAAGAAAAGGAGAATTAGTTTCCTAATTTTAGGAAAAATTTTGATATAGTATTTTCTTTACTTTTTTGTGTTAATTTATATGCATCATTTTTGTTATTGATATCATTTCAGATTCAAATTATTTGACGCTCTCATTACAACTTATTGATCCACATGAACATTATATTATATACATCAAAATAGGGTCCTACTCCATAATATTTACAAGCTTATGACCTCCAAAAAAAGGTCAAGTTAATTGGCCTTTTATGGCTTATCCAATATGATATTGCTGTAAATTGCAAATGTAAATGAAATGGATGGTATGGGAAAAGGAATAGATAACGCATGACATTATTCATGCTTTTACGCTGAGAAAATCATCAGAATTTAATAGAAATTCTACAATGACCTGTTATAATTAATTAAATTTAGGAGCTTCCATATGACACATACCATGAAGCTCTTGTTGATGATCCAGATTGTTAATCTGGACAAATTTGACTAGCAGGACACAATATTTTAGATAATGTGGATACAAGATAGGCCATTTTACCATTGCTCTTTTAATGCTTGAGAGTACGGCCAGCTTTAATCATATACAGAGTGTACAGAACCAAAAGAAATCTTTAAGTTTAGTCTCCCTCTCTCTCCTCTCAGATAATGTTCTTTAAATGAATTTTTACTGTGTTTATGCAGGCATGTACGTAAGCATCTCTCTGTTTCTTTTCTGGGGCATTTTGTGGCCTTATACCGCATCAAAACGGATTCTAGACCTGAATATTCAATTTTCCACTATTCTATGTAATCTTTGTACCCTTCTTTTCCCATTCAGTTCTCCCAGCCATCCATAATTCAGAATCAACTCAAGGACATCAACTTTGCAGGAAAACATATATTTTAGATGAAATAGTTGCACTTTCCCAACCCACTGATGTTTAGCTTGGTTGGTGGGCGTGCTCGGATGGGAACCCCCATCCCAAGTTCAATTCCCCTCGAGCGGCAATGCCCCTTCAGTGGGGGCCCCTAAGCGCCGGTTGCGAGTATAATGGCGTGGTTGGCCGGGGTTTATGGACCGCCAAACGCACTCGGCTATGCCGGGCGTGGCAGGGGGCGGTTCCTCGTCCCAAAAAAAAAAAACACTTTGACAAAAAACCTAGCAAATCTGGTAGTTGAATCCAGTCTCAATGTTAATCATGACACGTGAAACAGCTATTCTTGTAGGATTAGGATATAATTCTGTCATTTTGCCACACTAATGTTCCGTTCATGTGACAAATAAAAAGTATATATTTTTTTGTTTTGAAGGATATCATTAGTCTTGTACAATCTGAAGTTCTTTGGACACATTAATCCTCTTTGGTCCAATCCCTCTGCACGCGATTATTGTTTTTTAGAGCTCCTTATCTTCAAATTAAACGAATCCAAACATAAGATGTTTACCCTTTGTTCTTAAAAATTTCATAATGCTTTTGCTCAGCCAGTTTTTAACATGATTTTATCATTTGTGCAGGCGCTGGATATTTTCAACACCGCTGTGGTATCACCTGTCTACTATGTGATGTTCACTTTGTTCACCATCTTTGCTAGCATGATTATGTTTAAGGTAACCATTGCCAACTCTCATCTCAGTTTTTATTAGGTTTTGTAGTTTTGTTTTATTGAATTTTAAAATCTCTTCAATATATATATATATATATATATATATATATATATATATATATATATATATATATATATATATATATATATATGCCATAAAATATGATTATTGAATCAAAGATTATCTAAAAGCCATCAAAGTTTTTCAACTCCATCACTTATATGGAGAAGATAACCTAACTCCAAAGGGTATTTGATGAGAACCAAACTCTATTGAATATGTGAAGATTACTAAAAGGAGAATATGTGAAGATTACCAAATTCTTCTTACTCTCCTTCTCTTTCACCATGCAAAAACACTAATTTCTGCATCATCTCTTTTTTGTTTCCATTATTTATTTCTAATGCATCTTTCAGATGCTCCACTGCATTGTTGTTTGATCAAATAAATTGATAATTATGTTGTGCTGGTTATCCAGGACTGGGACTCTCAAGATGCAACCCAAATAATTTCAGAAATCTGTGGTTTTTTCGTAATTCTCTCAGGAACTTTACTTCTTCACATGACCAAGGATACGAGTGACACTTCTAACTCCGAGCAACCCATTCTATCTGAAACTGAGCTACAAAACCCTTAAAACTCTATATATAATTGTTCTGTGGAATTTTGTTCTTCACATCCCCATATCTCACTTAACAGTAAACACTTTGACGATTTGCTGCATAGGGTAAAAAAGAGCCAGCCAGACAGAAAACTTTACTGTAAGCAGTTTTTTGGGTTTATACAAACGCAGAATAGGATAGCTGTGAGTTTATTGTTCTTTGTAACTGATGTACATAAATCATACAATTTTAACTAAGAGTTTTCAATTTTTGTAACACAAATACCCGCACACAACCAGAAGGTTCTTTCTGGATAGCTATATTGTAATTTAACAGGGATGATATTATCTTGGAAAGAGATTATTATTTATTTTTTTATTTTTAATTATAAGGTGTATGTTGCCATTTCTGAAACTTTATAACTTGACATATAATGAAAGCGAATATTTTTGTACTATTAGATTTTTTTGCAGGACATTTAGGCCAATAAAGGTAAACTTACACACACAAGATTTGAACTCAAGACCTCTTGATTGATAGATATATCTCTCAACCAAAAGATCATGATGAGCTGCATACTTTTAGGATTTTCACCATCACCGGTATATCTCAGTTTTGCAGAAACTGATTACTAAAAGGAAAGAAATTATTCTGTGCGGAGACCAGACGTAGAGTTTTGTCTGGAAACCAATCAAAATGAGTCACGTCAGTGGCACCGAGCGTATGGATGATGTGACGCATTTTGTTGGTCTATCGACGGCGTTGAGCGTCCGCACAAAATAATTAATCTTGAAAGGGAGGGAGCAGTTTCACATAAATACGGCCCCAAAATTCATTACCAAGGTCAAGATGGTTATAAAGCTGAAAGTTTGACATAGGATGTACATGGTCTTCAAGATTCCACAATGAAACAAAAACACTAGAAGCTTCTATAAAGAGAAGCAGGATAGCCCTGAGGAGATTATAAGGATCAGATGGCATTCATTTCTAAGCAAGAATAAGAGCTAATATCTGATTAGGACATTTGCAACAGAACAAAAATACCAACTGCTTACTGATTAATTCCCATTTCTGTGCTTTATTCTCTACACAGCAGCTTTGAGAAAGAACATTCTGCTTTACGCTCCGAAATTGCAGAGCCGAATGAACTCGTTATCATAATCAACATACTTTGTCCAGAGTGGCCTAAATTGGTTCATACCAATATCAAGCCATGGCTTCATATTTCCATTAAAATGAACAACTGCAGCATTCTGAATCTCATCCATGCTTATACTTGGATTATAACCCAGTCCCAGCACATGCCAGGATTTGTCCAGCGGCTTTGTCGTCGAGTAAAATGTGATCAAACCTGGAGGCAAAGTCCCCAATTTCCACAAGGTCCGGTTCTCATTCTGCAAAATAAATGAAACTTAGTGACCTTCAAAGTTGACAACATCAATATAAGGGCATCTTCAACCGAAAATCTTTTTTTTTTTCACTCCAAAATGTCGTGAAACTAAAAAATGTCGTGATTCATCTTCAATCGAACTCCATTTTGCCCCCTTTTGCGAAGGTAACGATCGTTTTCTTCTTTTGCGCGTTTCTTCAGCAGGTTCGGTAGAGATAGAAAAATAGAGATGATGAACAGTGCAACGCCAATATTTGACGTCCCACTGTTCATCCGCAACCAAATAGCGGAAGTTTTACCGTTCGGCTGGAGCTCGCGAGCGATGCCATTCAAGCGTTTGGAGTTTGGTTGGAAATGCCCTTGAGAAAAAATTGAGCCCAAGAACTTCATATACACATTTATAAATCACCTATGTCAATTTTCCACTCTCGCTCTTATAATTTGAGCCATCAGCACCAAAAAGAAAAAAACAGAAGAGGCTCACTTACCAAATTCTGCCAGTAATGGTACTGCTCAGTGCACTTTTCCTTCCTCCATGCATCCAAATCAAAGAAATTCATCCCATAAGCCCATCCGCATGCTTTCGGATCGAACTTCTGCTTGATCAGCGGGTGCGAGAAATTCATATACTGTGCATAACGATGAAACGATCCAAAGCAAGTTTCCACGGCTCCATTAACCTTTCCATCCATATCAATCTTCCACAAAGCAGTCACATCCTTCTGCACCACCACATCATCATCCAAGAACAGAATCCGGTGCAGCTTAGGGTACATCTCTGGAAGATAAAACCTGAGATGATTTAGCATAGACAAGTACTTTGGATTCCTAAACTTCATATTGGTTGTGTCCTTAGTCGCATTCTCGAGCTTGTTCTCAAAGTAGAACCTCTGCAAGTTGGCTGACTCAAGCTGCCGGAGAACAGGGACGTAAGAGGAGTTGAGGAACTTATAATCCTCAAAGGCACGGACCTCTATATGGGCGCCGGCATAGTCCTTTAGCTTAAACATGACCTGCATCGCACCAAGGTTCATCCGATCAGTGACGACGTGGAAGACGTGTTTCGACGGATCCTTAGCGTTCTTCACGGCAGAATTGAGGACAACGGAGGCGGCGAGAACGTTGTCAGAGAAGATGGCATAGTGATAGAGCCGAGGGTTCTCAAGTGCGGGCGGCGGTGATTCTGGGTCGCCGTAGCGGTCGGAATGGGAGATCCGCTCCTCCATCAGACGCATTGCAAGGCAATGAAGGCTCTTGGGAATGGATTTGGCCGCAATCAAGCTGGAGAAGGCGCCCTGCTTCTTGGCCTTAGTGAGCTGCTCGTTGACGGCAAAGATCGTGTCCTTGAGCTTTTGGATCTTGAGCTGGTTATCGAAGGATTCCTTGGCGTCGGTGATGAGGGTCCGGGCGGCGCGTATACGGTCCTTAACATCTCGCTCGAATCGACGGAGGGAGGGCTCGTCGATAGGGCTTACAGCTTCAAGGAGATGACGGTGGTCAGAGATGAGGAGGGAGAAGTTGCGGGAGATTTCCGCAAAGAGGCGGAGCTGCTTGGAGTTCTCGAGCTTGAGCTTGCGGGCGTAAGAAGCGTAGGCGGAAGCGAGACCGGCGTGGTCCGCGGCTTGCTTCCGGATCTGGTCAATGCGGACTCGAAGGGGGTCAGTTTTGACGGCGAGGACGCGGCGGTGAGGGAATCGGAGGTTGAGAAAGAATCGATCCGTTGAGATGTTGGCAGAGGAGAAGGAGAAGGTGGAGGCGGCGTTGCGGGCGGAGTGGAAGGGGACAAGGAAGAGGGTTCCCCAAACGAGGCATATGGAGACGGCGACGGCGAGGAGGAGAGAAAATCGAAGCGACAAGTTAGGGTTTGGATTCGAAAGGCGGTGAGGGGTTTGTGCCCAGATCGCCATTGCCAGGTTCTGATCTCCGATCTCTCTCTGACTCTCTCTTCCCAGTCCTATCTTCACAGTTAGAGCATCGGCTGTTCAATAAAAAAAAAAATTCTGCAAATAACTCACTCTGATTTATTGTTTATGCTTCCCTCCATTGAAAAATCTATAATTTTTTATTTTAGTATGATTGTCAACATAATAAAATTATCATTCACAAGTAATATTTATGTTCGTAAAATAATTTTTTCACATGAAATTAAATAATTTTGCCTCAACATGACTCACAAAATTAATTTAAATCGAGATTATATGCATATTCAAGGATTTTGGAGAATATTTTATATAATATTTAGATATTTTGGGTAGAAAAATTATAATATCTCTGAAGCCCTATAAGGGTTGTTTGTATTTAGATGGTACCCTAAAGTAAATATGGGAGTTTTGAATTTATTTATGTTTGGTATGATATAAAGAAAATTAAAGCAAATGAGCTTAAAATTCCTTAGATAGTGTATTTTTGGTGTATTCCAAACTCGTTCAAATCGGAAGAGTTTTGAATGCTGAGCTCTGTAATGCGGGGACAAGGCATGATACTCTTCGTGTACGTATTTTTCCTCATGAAAGAAATCCAAGAACGCAAGCTTAGAGTGTCGTTCTTCCTCGTGAAATTCCACTCCCGTGCAAACCTATTGTGTTCGTGTGCGTGCTCGTCTGTCTTCCTCATTGGGTGCATGGTTTATCACTCGTGAATTCTAGTTGTTCGAATGCGTGCTCGTCCATCTTCCTCTTCGGGTGCATGGTTTATCGCTCATGTAGTCCAGCCGTCTGGATGCGTCTCATGAAGTGCTGCCGTTCGTTCTCTTCCTAGCTTTGCTTACTAGGGTTCATCTCTTCCTATCTTGCTTCTTATTTGACTTGTTATTACAAGAGATGAAAAAATTGGGTCGTTCTTCTGTGCTCTCATGAAGTCCAGCTGTCCTGTGAATTTTGAGATGAAAAAAATTGCATTTTGCTATAATGGAAACTTTTTTTCACTTGAAATCTTTGGCATCAGTCATTTGAATGGCTCTTATTCACTTTAATTTTATTTTTCATTTGAAACCACGAAGGCTTCGTTTGGGACGGCTTTTTTATTGCTTTCTAAAACGGAGTTTTAATAAATTTTTTTTTTATTTTTGTATTAAAACTCCGTTTTAGAAAGCAGTCAAAAAGCCGTCCCAAAGGAAGCCGAAGTCCACCTGCTCTTTCTCACTTAAATTTTGAAGAAAGGAATATATTGCAAAGAATCGGACAATGATACGATCTTTAGGAATTTATGGAGTTTAAGGTTGGATGAATGTGTAAAGAGTTAGGAAAATGATTTGTGTTGTAAACAATGTTAGCACTTTGAGTTATAATAGCTAGATATTTTTGGAGTTACTTTGTGTTACATATATAAACATTTTGAGCTGTAATTCTTCATTTGTATTTTGGATTTATGAAACATTAATGGTAATGTTAAGTATGTTTGTAGCAATATTAAATTTACTCTAAGTTTGATTGCTCATTTAGTAGTATTATTGTCATTTCATTTCAATAGTATACTTTACTTCAATGCTGCTCATCATACTAAACAGTTTCAAAAATATTCAAAATATACCACTACTTTACTGTGCATAACTCACAAAACAATGAAAACAGTTCCCCTGCATTTACTTTGCAGACAACCAAACAGTTCCAAAGTATTCTAAATATATTGCATTTATTTTACACTGCATTTCTTTTTCAGGCAATTAAACAACTCCTTAAATATATTTAATAGGACTCATAGGAAGGGAACATTTTTTTTAAAAAAAATGGATTTTAATATAGATGTCGTGCTCGCTTATTAACAGGTTTTGTTAGCACCCGATTGCTAGGCCTCCCACCTACGTGCATATGGATCTAATTTTGGTTTTAATCTTCTCTAACAATATTGAGCTCCTATTGACTATTTTTGACGTTATGGATTATTCAAATTTGTTGCTTATGCATGCACAATTTTTTTTTTTTCAATGCTAAGATTATACATTCTCTATCTATCATCATAAATGTTCTAACATGCAAAAAATATTATCCATGTGACTTATATGCTAATCTAAAACTCATAAATATATCAATGGCTTATTATCACGAAATTCTTGTTACTTTTAGTGCTTTCTCCAGCAAATATACAACCTTTCAAAATTATTAGCATGCATATATTACAATTACATGTCATTCATCCAAATATATATATATTTTTTTAAATTTAGCTCTTAATTAGTAGAAATTATTATGTATGGAGTCCAAATACGTTAGGATTTCAATGAGATTTCATCATGTCGCTTATATACAATAGTATGTACACTTATATACTATGCATAAATTGTACATACTACTATATACAAGTGACATGATGTAATTTTATTGGAGTCCAAATGTGAACTCCACAAGTAATACTTTCTCCTAAATTTCATGCCAATGAATTATGTTGAAATTGAATCACTAAAATAGGACCATGGTAGGTTCGGTTGCAAATTTGTGCACTCCAAGCTTTGGCGCCTTAATTTAGGACCTAAGTGAATGCAGCCCTAAAATATGGTTGGTGAAATGGGGCCTAATAGCTAATAAAGCAATGTTCCATTTCACTGATTGATGTCTCCTAAAGCATAGACATGAAGAAGCTAAGAAGCTGTGATGTAGAGAGAATAAAGTTAGATTGTAGCAGCTTTTTATCTATTGCTATAAAATGAGTGCTACTTTGGCGTTATCTATCTAATCTATATGGAAAAATAACTACAAATTACGTGGGTGAATCAACTAGTGAAAATCACTTCTTAGTGCTTTTCCATAAGCTCAGCTCTTTTATTTTAGGAATAGTAAATATATTTATTCAATCAACACATCAATATATATAAATCATATTTTCTCAATTAGAATAATTTAGAAATAATCTTCAAATTATTTATGTATATTTGATCAGTTTAGTTTCAGAGTATCATGTTGCCTTAATTTAGACTTGGTTTGGGATGATTTTTTTGTTGTTTTTTAAGTCAAATTTTTAGTACTAAAATTCTATTTAAAAAATCAATAAAATAAGTCATCCCAAACGAAGCCTTAGGTTTGGGATTACTTTTTTATTGCTTCTTAAAGTAAATTTTTAGTATAAAATTTAAAATTTTTATACTATAAAGCTGCTTTAAGAAGCAACAAGAAAGTCATCTAGAACGAAGCCGTAGTCTCTTGATTATATAAAATTAATTTAAAATAACTCATGTTATAATTGTAATACAAAATTGATCACAATTTAGACTCAAAGGGATCATTTTGGATCAATTTTGTATAATCGATGGACTAAATTGATCCAAAATGTAAAAGAAGTTTGAAGCCAAAATCTAAGTGAATATATATATATATATATATATATATATATATATATATATATATATATATATATATATATATATATATATATATTATTTTTTATTTATTTATTTTTTTATTAAAGTGAATTTATATAAATAGTCATGAATGTCAACTATTTTTATTGAACTTCATTAAGGGCAAAATAGTAGTTTCATGCTTTGGAAGAGAATAAGATTTGTCTTGCAAACATGTTTAGTATTAATCACTAAGAAATATTTTGTTGTTTGAAAAAATTGCTTGTATACCTTTGTACTTAGAGGCATGCATTTGATCAATTTGATTTAAGGATTAATTCAACAAATTCTTTTTTAGAAAATAAAGTTGATTACATTATTTTCTAAATTGAATGAATTGACTTAAATTTAGTTCGATTTATTTGATTCAATTTTGAATGAATTAAAAAAAAATATTTTTGGAATTAAATGGTCAAGGTCAATTAATTGCCATCAATTGCCATCACATATCAATTTTTAATTTGATTAATTCAGAAGAAAAAAAAACTGAATAAATAAATGAAAATAAAAGAATGTTAAAATTTCACCACATAACTAAACTAATAATTTAACAATCTAATGGAACACACCAAATCAAATTGTTCATGTTTTATTTTTTAATTTTATCCAAACAATGTTGTCCTTTGGCTGCATCATGATAATATAATCATCAGTCTTTATGTAACGTCCGAGCGCATGTCGGGAGGGGTGATAGATATAATTTTTGAAGGATAGACAATGATGATAGTCAACGTTAATCGGGGACAAAACATGACGGTCAAACAATAACCATGGAGGGCTATCACTAAAGATTAAGGAGAAACATAGACATGTGAAATCCTAAAAATTGCTCATTAAGGTTCCAAATAGAAGTAAGATCTCCAATACTTTTTAAATATTCGAATTATCCACAACAAAAACTCATTTTTAAATATATAAAAACATGACTTATTTGTAGATTTTTAGTGGGATGTAGTGTTTCGGTCATTTCCATAAAAAATATGAATATTGTATTGAACATTTTTGTATATCCTCTTTTATTTTATTTTATTTTATGAGCATTTCAATTCCTTAAGGATCTTGGAAATGATAAATCAATGACTATTAAGATTGTCATGTTGAGATGTCTTTTTGACTATAATGTCACATAAATTAGAGGACATTTAAACCATCAAATAATCCTAATTATACTTTTCAAAGCTTGATTTAAGCTCATTTAGACTTAGATCCAAGAGATATTGGAATGATTAAATTATTCTCATCTCATGGTCTCATTAATCAATTCTTCAATTTTTTGGCCCAAATACTATAATGCTTTTTGATATAAAATTTGCACTTGATTAGATAATCTCTCAGGTGATATATAAGTTGCTGCTCTATTTTCAAGAATGAAAATCTACAATTTTGTTAAACTCCATTTCTAAAAAATTTGGGATGTAAAATCAAAACATAGAGGAAATTCTAAGGTGTGACTATTTCCTGACCCATTAGAATTGTGAAATAAATTATCCACATTGATTATATTTTTACCTTTCAATGGAGTTGACACATATTTTGTGATGAATTGCTAAATAAATTTGCTAGGAATGCTAAAAAAATGGCTATAAGGTAACTTTATAGGCTGCTCAACTTGAGATGTGCTAAGAGATAATTGATCATGTTAATCAGATATAGATATTATTTCCTTAATAAACATCTCATATGCAATCAAGTTTAAAATCTTAGTCATCAGCTTCAAGGACTCAACATGAAAGAAGTTCAACAAATTTCCACCCTCAAGTATTCACTTATTTGAGAAATTCTCGTTTCTACTTGTGAATGTTGATATTGTACCCTAAGCTCCCGATTTATGGTATATGTATTCTCTATTGAAGCACTATCAATATATTGAAATTAAAAGCAAAGGAGAACCCTCAAGAAAAGCAAGGATGTTGGATAAAACAACAAAGAAAGTAAAAAAGAAGAAGTCATATTTTAGTAGAGTAAACCCTAAGAGATATTTATCACTAAAGAGGGAAGATAAAATAACACATTTAATGAGTGTCAAAACATCATCATTGCATGAATCATGATTATGAATTAGATAAAAGTCTTAGAAAAGGGACTCTTTTGATATGACTAAGGATCTATCTAGGGGTTTCATATGTAAAGAAAGGAAGAGGGGAAGAAGGAGAAAGTGAACATTCAAGTCATTTTACCCCACTAATGTACGTAAGAGCTAGGTCTTGCAAAAAATATCTTAGAGAGAATGAATAAAAAAAATAATATGGAGAAAATAGAAATCTACACCCAAGATTTTTTACTGGCTCAACCTTTTTAGTTTGTCCATTATATGGACATAATGAGTTCAAGCTCCCTCAACTCTTACACTCCCAATTACATAGTGAGTTCATTTCTCAATGATTCATTTTAAAGATAAAAGAGGGGTATTTATGAATAGTTAGGTGGCTAAGAAGCCATTAATGTTGTGGTGGTGAGGAAATCTATGATTATGTGGCATGGTTCTATTGAATTTCCACTCCTTAGGATGTAAGAGGAAATCAACGTTTGTCCTCTTGAGGAGTATGGTGGAGATCATGGAATACTTGTTAAGCTAAAAGAAGATCAAGTGTTAGATTGTAACTATAGGACAATCAGAAGGAGATAAAATAATTAGAATATAAGACTAACATATGTGAGCATGGGCAGCATGGGTCACCAATCCTAGAGATGTGGATGATATGGAAAACTATCATTATAACATGTCAAACATTCTTAGAATAAAAAATATGACATTTGAGAAGTGTTCATATGAAAGATCCATTATTTTTAAAACTTATCATGATGATTGTTGAGGTGCAACACTAAAAGAATAAATATTTAGAGGATTAAAGAGATTTTGATTGGAAGGAGATAAATGATCTGATTTTGAGTTTGAGAGATGAAAATTAGATATATAGAAGTTGGTGCTACATTATTATAAGTCAGAGATCTCTTCTAGATGTGATTAAGATATGATTGTTAGCTAGATAAGCTTAAACTAATAGCCCAAGAAGCAGGTCAAACTTGGTTCATATCTAATAGGCTCATAAAAATAGATCAATGATGACTTTTAAAAGTCTCCAAGGTAGACATGACTTGGAGAGCATTAAGTCTAAGTTAGTTTGAGACATTGATAGGAGGCTTACATCAACACTCTAAAGTGCATCTTAAGTTATTTTCCTCCAACCTCAATTTAGAGAATCAGCAAATCCAGTCGATCAAATCATAACTAATCTCAACATCAACCTAGATCAACTATTAGTTAACTCAACAATGGTCAAAGATCACTATAATATATAACATAGTGAAGAAATAAAAAACAACTATGACGTTTAATCAATCGAAGGTAACTTTAATGGGTCATTGTCATTTATAGTATAAATATATGATATTAAACAAAATAAAAATAAAATTGAGTTTCTCCTCATCTTAATGTGCTTATCATGTAAGGATCACATTGGGTTTGGTTGTTATATCGATTCATTTCTTATGATGAGAGTTTCTCTCAAACTAGACACATATGAAGAGACATCCATGAGTCAAGATTAGGTTGAATGTAAGAAAAAAATTATTAAGAGGTGTTTGGTTTGCTGAAAAAGATTTTGGGTGTTTAATTTGATTAAAAATTATTTAAGGCCGGGTTGGTTAGCAATAGGTGGCATGTGGGCATCAACAAGTCAACAATATTGTTAGCTTGCATTGATAACAAATTTCTCTCAAAAAAGAGAGTAAAAAAAAAATCACTAAAATTTATATTATATATATTTTTTCATCAAATTAAACACCCAAAATCTAAAATCTCCTATATTTTAAATACTTACCTTCCCCTTACCAGCGAGAAATTATTAGGTACGGAGTGCGGATGGGTGAACCATCCGCACACTAGTATAAAACCGCGCTCGGTACCGTTCGGTACCACTTGGTACCACTGGGTACCGCTTGGTACCCTGTGTCTGTGCAGACGGTTCTCACCCCGTCTGCACTCCGCACCTAATAATTTTTCCTTACCAGCAAACCAAAACTCTCAAAGCCTAAAAACAAAAATATGTGAAGGCGTTTTTCTCGGCGGACAAATTACAGAAAGAGATATGCTCACCAGAACGAAGATATGACCTAAAATTTCAACGAAATTAATTGAAAAAAAAAAAGCACTTTTCGCTCTGTCAACTCTGTCATTTCATGGTGCACCAAGTGAAAGGCGAGCAACAATTTAGTCTATTGTCCGTTGTCTCCATCTGAAGTGTATAATCGGAATATTAAGTGATTATCTGAAAAAATCTGCCATAGCACATAATGAACGCTAGCAATATTTATGCTATAATACTATAAAAAATAATGAAAATTTATAAGTTAAACGAAATTAATTTAAAAAAAAAAACTTTTTGATTGCATAATTTTATAAAGATGATTGTGATATTATTATATAAAATATATTTTTTATATTATAAATATATTATTTTTAAAGTAATTTCAAGAAAACTTTATATCATTCTATTATTTGTTAGCTAAATAAAATGATGATCTTATATCATTCTATTATTTGTTAGCTAAATAAATTTATTTTTTTTAATATTAAATAAAAGAAAAAAAATGCAACCAAATGAAAAGTAATTAAACGAAGACAATACGATCGAAATTATTTGTAATCTCATATACATCTTAACATACTATACTAAACATGGAGATTTGTCCTCTGTCACTATGGCGAATTTTAATTGCTAAGCGTCTAAGCAGAACAATCATTTAGTGGTTTTTCTTCCTCCTTCCTGCTCTGTGAAACACAGCCATTCCCTTCAAAGCCATGGATATCTTCACCAAGCTTGGTCTCCCCACTCCCAAATTCATCTTCCCGGCTGATAATTTCAATGCCTGCAAGCAACAAAGCTGCCCAGATATCCCTTCTTCTGCATCATCATTATCTTCTTCTTCTTCTTCTTCCTCTTTCACTTTTGCCTGCACTGCTTTCTTAGTATCCTTCTCCTTCCTATTAAGCTTCTCAGACTTACCTGCATCAATCTCATAAGCCTCCCAGAGCAAATCCATCTCCTCGGCGCCTTCAACGACCTTCCTCTCCTCACAAAGCTTGTAGGTCATCCTCTCCTCGAAGAGCTTGCAAGCCAGAGTCCTCTTCCACTCCTTGTCCTTCCTCATTGAGCCATCTCTTTGAAGGATCTCTGATGGTCTGCGGCTGTGTTCTTTTCGGCTTTGAAGAATGGTTTTGGTGTTGCTTTCTTCCTCTTTAAGATGTTTGTGATCCGAGCAATTCTTCTCCTCTGTGTTCTCACTCAAATTATCTGCTCTGTCCTCTTTATGTTTGGCATCTTCCAAAAGGTTGCAGTTTTGAGAAAAACTTTCTGGTTGATTGATTTGGTTACCTGAGCTACAGTCATCGTCTGGCTCCATTTGGTAGGAACAGAGCTGGGAATCGACAAAAACAATCGAACAGATCTGCTCTATTAAGCCACATTTGGCTTCATCAGCAACAAGTTCAGCCCGGAGAAAGTTGAGGACTGCGCTGCAAGTGGTTACAGGGAATTCAGGGGAGGCAGCAGGAGAGTCATGGAGATGAAAGGTGACAGTGAGGAGCGCAAGGAGGAGAAGAAAGGTAGAGAAGAGGAGGGGGTAGAGGAAGAAGAGGAGTTTGAGGAGGTAAGGGGAGAGGAGAAGGAGATAAGCTAAGATAAGAGGGTGAAAAATCAAGAAAAAGCAAAGTGAGAGCAAGTCATGGAGGAGGAGAGTCAAGAGAGAGGGAAGGTTGTCAGTGGAGCAGAGATGTTTCATACCTTCTTGACCAATTCCACTTTCTCTTCCTCGAGGTGGGGAAGAGAAGAAAGTAAAGAGAGAAGAAGCAGGGAAAGGGTGCAGGGAATTGAGCAGGAGGTGAAGGACTTTTGGGGGTTCTGTGTTTCCTGTAATGAGAAGTAGAGCAAGAAAGCGAGAGAGAGAGAGAGAGAGAGAGAGAGAGCGAGGAGTGATTTGGGGTGGAAAAGTTGGCGTGAATAAAGGACTGGGAATGGAGGAGGAAGGACGAACAAAGTGTCTTTTTAAGAAGGTTTTAAAGTGCAGACTATTCATCTTTCTATGTTTTGATCTCTGTAAGAGGAGAAATTATTCCCTGCAGAGTCCGGGCAAAACTTCACATTTGGATACCAATTAAATTTAGATAGGTGAATTTTTATTATTATTTTTTTTTATGAACCGACCTAATCCAACTATGTGATTTTTAAATTTACGCTCATTTTTACATTTTCTCTTACGAAAACTCCTAAATATTTAGGGTTTTGGAGGAATAAAATTTTTGGTACCTATTGAGAAAGAAAAATGAGAAATAGATGATGAAAATGTAAGTTGATTTGGAGGATGTTGCATTTGAACGTTTTATCGGTAAATTTTAAACTCCTCCCAAGTTTTACTAAATTTCATGTAAATGTATAGTTTTTAGGATTTAGGGTATATTCTTCAATTATTTACGTATTAAATGTCACGAAGAAGCATGTTTTTGTCCAGCAACTACATAAATATTATGAAGAACCACTGGGAGAAGAAAAAAAAGCCTAAGAGTAAGATGTAACTTATATAATAATTACCTTTTAATGTATATTATGAGGCAATGTACGTTTGGTTAAGCTTATATTTTTTAACAGAGAAATCTACCATAGATGCAACTACAACAGAATTGTATTCACCTTGATCGTTCACACATTGACTCGAATGCATTCTACAATTAAATTTATATATCGAATGCCTTGAATAAGGCATTCTTCTGTAAATCAACTACATAAATTTTAAGTTAAATGATAAATTTTTGAAAGTTCATTTATTCTCTCAATTATAATTATTATGTATTTTTTCTCCGTTTGTATGGTATTTTTATTTATTTTGATGCTTTTTGAACTTGTACATAGTGTGTGTGCAAGATTTTTTTTTTTTTTTTTTTGAAAAGTGATTTTTTCCCTTATACACACACTCTGTATGGTATGTGAAATACTTACATATAATAATATCAAAGATTTATGGTGTGTTTTTGTTCATTTTGATGGTTTTTGCACTTATGCATAGTGTGCTTACAAGAAACTTTTTTGTTCATTTTAATGCTTTTTGAAAAGCTTAGATACAATGATATAAATGGTTTATGTGATGTTTTTGTTTATTTTGTTGCTTTTTGAATTCGTACTCACATCATATATATAAGTTATACACAGTGTGTGTATAAAAAAAATGTATTTACACACTTGTAGGGGAATCAGTATACTGTACAAGTTTTATACATGGGAGAAATTTATAAGTACATTGTGTACCCTTTTATAATGAGTGTATACAAGAAAAATTTATAAGAACTTTTAGAGGGTGATTCATTGTAGGCAAGTGTTCAAATGTGACATTCAAGCTTATGGTTAACTTCAAGTGTACACACATTTGTCTTGCCAAATTCAAAGATTATATATAAATTATTTATACTTTTATTTAATTTTTAAGTAATATAAAAATATTATTATGAGCTCTTTAATTGACAAAATGATATATATAGCAATTTAATTATAAAAAATTAAATATTTTGTGAGGTCGTATGTTATGATGTGGAATATGAAAGATCGAATTATAGCTATTAATCAGTTTTTATAATAAAATCATGTTAACTAATTAGATTCATTTGTGGATTAAAAAATCTCATTGAACCTGAATTAATTTAACATGAATACAAATTTTTATATTCAACGGTTTTGCCCTTTTCATGCTCTTATTAAAAACCTTAAACATATTATTCAATGGTTTTGCCCTTATATGACATGGATGAATTGGAACTTTTTTTATGCAATCAATTAGTTTGTGGCTTTCAAGTATTTGAGAGTCAAACAACTTGATATTCAATAAATCTAAACAAGTTGAAATATCACTTGGCTGGGAGAGAACACACGAATTTTATACACCATTTACAAAGAAAATCCAAACAGATTATGTAGCTTTGCAAATGGAGAAAATCCAAACAGATAAACAAGTTAGAAGATTTGAAGAGAAGGAAGTATGTGAGGATAGAAATTTCAAAAATTAAAAATAGGATTTGAACTCAAATAAGAAAACTAGATATTATTACCTAGAGTTCAGAGCCCTGCGTTGGGTACCCATACCCACACCTACCCATGTACCCACCCATACCCATTACCATTGGGTATGGGTACGCCCATGATCTTGTGGGTGGGAATGGGTGGATACTGAATATTGGGGGATAAATCAATTTACATTGCTACTCACCATATATCTTATACTACTGCAATCCTCACTACGTAGTGTGCAGCACTTAACCACGCTGCAATAAAGGGTAAATTCTGATATGCGGCTAGAAAATTTGCAATCTGAGCAAAGAGCAACAAGTCTCAAGGTCATCAGTCAATAGCAAACTACGTTAAAAAACATGGAAAGTGGGGGGGTATAGGTGAGTACGAGATCCTAAAAGTCATCATGGATGGGCGTGGATGGGCGAAGCCCGTTCGAGTAAAGGACCCAACTTGTAGAACTTTGCTAGAGTTCATGTGACTTGAAAATTGAACAAAAGGTGGGGAGGATTGAGATTCAAGGCCAAAGGTGCGGTGGTCGGCAGGTCGGAAAAATTGGAAAGGTAATAAGGTCACGAGGGATGTTTGCTACGACAAAGGGGTAGGGTTCGAGACTTCAACATTTTAGAAATAAAAAATGGCTGGTGAGGACTGAGTAGGGGGTAAATGAGCCGGCCCGACAAACGAGAGATTATTTTGTGCGGTATTCGAACGCTTCCGGATTGACTTCCAAATACGTCACATTATCTAATACACTGTACATTAGATAATGTGGCACGTTCAGATACCTCAGATTGACCTCGACTGAACACTGTACATAATAATTTTTTCCGACAAACTCGGCTTGTTAATCTCATAAATTAAATAAGCTCAAATTTGTGCTCGATAAAATTTAGCTGGTGAACGAGCCGATTTGAATGAATTAAATATTTAAAATCTAACAATTAAATAAAATGTATAATGCTATAATAATTAAATTCAATAATATCCTGCATTTATTATAACGTCAAAATCATTAATTCATTTGTACTATTTTCTATTAAAAAAAAATCAGCAGTACCGTTTTCTCAAAGAAAATATTAATGCAGCTGTTCAGCACATTATTTCATAATTACTTTATAATTATTTGGCCTTTCCTTCCTTGCGAGCTGATTATGCGTCATTCCTTCCGCGAAGCAGAGTTTTTGTCGTTGATTCCGTTCTTCTTCGGGAGCTCACTTCCATCTCAACTTCGGCGAAGCAGACCCTCAATGCGGAACTTTTATTTGGTCCGATGTCAACTTACGTAAAGTTACGTTCGGCCGGCACTGAGATCGTAGTTACAAAACGAGAAATACCGAGCAATTTCAATAATAACGAGAAATATCATTATGTGAAGACAAAATACCGAGTAATACCAAAAAATATCGAGTTTTTCCAGAAAAACTCGGTATTTTTTGGTAATACTCGATATTACTCGGTATTGGTCTTCCCAGAGTGATATTCATAGTTATTATCAAACAATACCTAGCAATACCGACCAAATACCGAGCAAAAATCGAGTAACAATCCTTTGACCGAACGTAGATCTACGTCCGGTCAGAGGACATAATAAAAGTTCCTCAATGCGACTTTAGCTTTGGTTTGGTTAATTTTCTGTTTTATTTTTTAAAACGAAAATTAATAAAAAGACTGTCCCAAACAAGAAAAATTATTACATCCGGTGTCCAGATTTGTCTGAACATCAATCCAGACGCGTCACATCACCCAGATACACCTGGGGCCCAGTGTATCCGAGTGACATGGCGCGTCTGGATTGATGTCCGAACGGTCCGGTGACCGGACGTAATAATTTAACCCCAAACAAAGCCTTCATCTCAATACTAGCTCTCGATCATGATAAGAATGGATGGTCCGGGGGTGAGCTCATTCTATGGGTTAGACTCGAGTTCGAGCTACTTTTTTGAACTAGAGTTCACTAGCATTGCTAGAGCTGAGAGTTGAAGCAATAAATAACAAGTGAGTATTCCATTCAAAGAAAATATTATGTAAAGTAAGTTAAATATTAAAAAATTAAAAAAATATATATATTTGATTGAAAGAAAAGGAATGCTTTGTAAAAATAAATAAATAAAAAAATAAAAAAAAATAAAAAAAAGGAATGCTTTGTAATTTTGTGAAGTACTTAAATTTATTATTTTATTTTAGTTTCACTATTGGGTCGTGCATTTCAACTCATTTTTATAATTCAACGAAGAAAAAGTAATAAAAATATATTCCTTAAATATTCAAATTTTTACGTATGTTTATAACACTAAAAAATGGTGTGGAGAGTGATATCTAGCATGAATTCAACCTAATACATTGATGGAAGTAGGGAGTGTCAAAACAAGTCAAACAGTTGGGTTCGGGTCTGGCCTGAAATTGACTAGATCCAAATCTAATCAATTGGAACCCGACCCATCTAATAAATGGGTTAAAAATTGAACCTGAAATTCGACTTGATAACCTGTTTTAATTAAAAGAAATTTTTTATTAGCCAATTAATCATAAATAAAGATAATATAGAAAATACTTGTTGTTATTGTTGCCATCTTATGACAAGTCAAGAAGTCACAAAATGCTATTGTGAGTAGAATATGGTCTTTATGTGATGCAAAATCCATCACAAATATTGTGATTGAATCATTTAAGTTATTTATATTGAAGCAGTCTTTGAAACAATCATGGATTATATTAAAATTGTTTCAATGTATAGTGTTACATAATGGAAACATTTACACAAACTATCTAAGCTTAATTACCTAGTTTGATGTATGCTATCTATGGAAGACATTTCTATTAAGGTTTCATTTGAGACACCTCTCTTAGTGCTTTCCAAAGCAACTTTCTAGTGCAATAATTTTTAGTTCAAAAAATTATTGTACTACTAGAAAGCTTCTTTAAAAAATAATAAGAAAGCTATCTCAAACGAAGCCTAAATACTATAGACTGTCATTTAGATATTTAAGTGTCTTAATGTCATATGAACTTAGCAATCTTAAGCTCTGTGGACTCGGTGGATTCCTCTCATGAGATGCTCCTTTTAAGTTTTACTACATAAGATTTGAAGATCGTTTGGCCATTAAATTAGTTGTTAATTTTTTTTTTTAGATGCTAGTACAAAATCCGTACTTGATATATGAATTTTTGAAGATACATCAAGAAATAAATACTTATTTCATGTTGAAATTTATCAATTAATAATTTAAAAAGATTTAGTGATGTTGAAATGTGATTGTTTTAAATAGATAAATCAGTAGTGATTATTGTTCCAAATTTAGAAGGGGATTCATCAGAGCAAAGGTGGCTAAAATAAGAAAATTCTTTCACTTAGGCAAATAGAGGCCATTGGATTCCTTCATACAAGTACAGAAGCCTAGCAAAAAGAAGCATTCTTTTCAAATTAATGTAAAGAAGAAAGCAAAAGATCATTCTGATACAGTGATACCTAATATTGGCATTCCAAAGCTCTGGAAAAAAAAAAAATAGAAAAATGACAGTTGACATTATTATTCTCTTTGTTGATAAAGTAAATCTTTTCCTCATTTAAGATGTGAAAGCATGAAGGAATGGAGGTTTGGAGAGGGAGTGAAAGAGAAGGGGGAAAATGTCAGTCTTTGAAGTGGGGAAAAAAATGATGTATAGAGATGTGGAAGAAAAATAGAACCCGTTGTTAAACGGGTGGGTCCGGTTCGGATTTCTGACGGAAAAACGTTGGGTTCGTGTCCAACTCAAAACCCGGATCCAGCGTGACCTAACCCAGAACTGAGCTTCGTCGTCTCGGGTTATCCAATCAATCACGGTTCGGCCTAAGACCTGAAAAAAATAAAAAACGCCTGCCAAGTCGCCGTTCGCCCAATCGCCATTCGCCCTTATATGATTTTATGTGGGTCGGGTCAACAATTCGGGTTCTGGTTAGGATTTTTGACAATAAACGGGTTGGGTTTGGGTCAACTAAATAATGAACCTGAGATATAGTATAGAATGTGGAAGTATAATTGTTAAAATGGGTCAACGGATTGGGTTCCCTCAAAATTGACTTGAACGCAATTGAATATATATGATTTTAGGGAAAAAAATCACAAGACCTGAATACAAATAACTAAATAATGAATATAGGAATCATGAAGAAGGGATTTAATAAGAATTGTTTAATTTCTATTATATGTATTATAAAAATTGAGTGTCTACAAATGTATAGTTATATCCAAACAAGTGGATTAGATGTTAATAGCCAAGCTATAATAGTCGTATGGCGAAAATCGAACACTAATTGTTGATGGTGGTCGTCGATATATATCACCATAAGATATCAACATAAAGTGTAATATATTTCTTTAATATTAAAACAACTTAAAATATACTTCAAATGCTTGATCTTGATTCATTTGAAGTTGGATTAGGTCATTTGTTATTCCAATGGGTTTGTTTGGTCGAGACGTTTAGTCTGATTATAAGTTTGCTGAAATTGGAGTTTAGATGGTTTTAAATTTAATTAAAGAAGTTTACTATTCGAATATTACGTCGAGATTAATGTTGATCAATTGATTTTTTTGGAGATATATCAACTATAAAATACAAGTCTATATTGTAATAATTTATTTAAATTCTCAAAATTTCTAATTCAATGCTGCATAGAGATTTGTGCTGGGTACAACCATTTTTTGTTTTTGTTATGGGGCTGTTTTGTTGGAAGCAAGTTAATGCAAAGTATTCCAAATGCATTACTTTTTCACTTTTTGGTGCTTGGTTGGATGAAAGTAAAATCCAAGGTAAAATAATGTAAATACATTGTATTCCATTCTAGTTCATTTTTGAGGTAAAGTGTTCTTACCCATTTTGGCCGAGAAAGGTTTAAATTGCTCGCTCGTTTACTTCACCACCGTTGATTGTCACCGACAGCCACAACTATCGCCCTTTAGTCGGCCACCCCACTGGCCGCCGCTGTCGCCACTGGCCTCGGCAATCGCCGCTAGCCACCATCACCACCACCACCGTAGGTCACTGCCATCTCTGTCGACCATCTCCCAACAAAAAAAAAAAGGTAAAATCATGCATTCCATGAGATATGAGAGGTGTTTTTTTGACTAAGCGATGGTGATATATTGGTGTCGTCTCATGAAGACTGTCCAATGATAGAGGTTGGGTTGGGTGGAAATGATATGGTTACATAGTGGTTGGGTGGTGGTGGTCTAATGACGGTGGTCCAACGATAATGGTCGGCCAACGAAGGTCCTATGATGGTGGTCTGGAATGGGTGTTCTAATGACTAAGGTCACGTGATTGGGGTTAGATAGTGATAATTCTAATGGTAATTGTGGTCGGAGGATAGATAGTGATAATTCAAGAGGTATTTTAATGATGAATAATAACTATTATAATACTAATTTTCAAAGGTAGCACTCATCTTATGACGATGTAAATTTCTTGTAAGTTATTTCTCCTATTCTTCATCCATTCACGTGGAGGATGTATCAACCCTCTTGGATAATTATCATAATCAAGCTTTGCTTGTATAAAATTCATAATCATCTTCTTTTATTGGGATGATACCTCTTCATGAGTACAGAAAAAAGACTAAAAAATGTAAGATGTGCAAACTCATATTAAAGATATATAAGATGACTCTATATAAGATATAATGACATGACAAACAAATGATAGCAATAAATAAAATCACATTGAGTGAAACACAAATTTCACTATTCGAAGTGTTGGATTTAAGTGTCTACCCCTCAATGGAGGGGGGAGGGAATAATTCCAATATATATAGATGAATCGACCCTTTATTTATAAGTGATATAAAAAGCCAATAAACAAATAAACAAGAGAGGTCAGTATAGATTATTGTAAACCTTGATTGTGGTGGATGATTACTTATGAGGAGCTACTCCCTGAGCCAAGAGGGCTGTAGTTAATCGGAGTCTTGTGGTGGAGCCCCATTGAGTTGGGTGTATTTAGGTTCTTATTATAAATTGGGTAAGTTGCCCAACTAAGGCTCCTCTTTTCTAATTTGTCAATAGCTAGCATTCTCTATCACTTATTATAAATTCAAGGCTTCTCTTTTCTAAAAATTAACATTTCACAAGTCTAATTTTGATGTACTTAAAAATCGTTAGATTTAACTCATTTTTAAATACGCTAAAAGTTCTATGGCATTGCCGCCGCTATAGTAGCCGACGAACATCACTTTTTGCCCACCATCATTGTGGCCATCACCAACACCGTCGCTGGATGTCGCCTTTGTGGTAGTCATCATCATCAACACCCATTGCTATCCACCACCCCACCATAGATCATTATCATTAAGTTTTATTATGTATTTATCTTACTTTAAATCAAATAAAAAAACCATCTATATTTATTTTATATTCATACAAATAATTGTAAATATTTCAAATTCATAATATTTTTTATGAGGGATTTACTTACATACATAACACTTTATTTCACGCTATTTACATATCTAATATTCAAAATTTGAATATTACGTCCCTAACACTCATATAAAATTTCAATATCAAATATATCACTCATATATTTCATTCTTACTACTCATATCACCCTATAAATTTTAATATTTCATTTCATGTGCTCATATTTCTTCTATGAGTGATAGGTATATAATAGTAAAGTTTTAAATGTTATATATGTAAATATCATGAAATAAAGAGGTATGTATATAAATCCCCCTATTTTTTATATAGTATTTCTTTATACTCTTGCATTCAGCCAACCAAACCAGCCTCTAACTTGTTTCCCAGGGCAGTTGAGGCGCGATTCGATTTTTTGATTGAGATGATTACGTGGCAAAATATTAGGCCATCAAGATGTATTTACGAAAGTTTTCTAAAAAAAAATTATAATTAAATGATATCGTGAATAATTATGGTTACACAACTCATCTTAGCATGTTGGTTGAGAGCTTAGGCTTCCAACTAAGGGCATCTCCAACCGAAAACTTCATTTTTCACGGCAAAGTAACGCAAAACTTCAAAATGGCGCGGTGATGATCCAATCGAACGCCATTTTAGGTGTTTTTGAGAAGGTAACGATCGCTAACCCTTTCGCGCTTTTTTCCGGTTGAGAGCAAAAAATGGCGTGAGTGAACAGTGCGACGTAAATATTGGCGTCGCACTGTTCACCTGCGATTAAATGGCGGAAATTTTCGCGTTCGGTTGGAACGACAGAACGACTCCATACACTCGTTTAGCGTTCGGTTGGAGATGCCCTAAGAGGTCTTGGGTTTGAGTCTTTGTGTATGCGTTGTGTGTGTGAATTTGACTTAAATGACCTAAATGTCAAAAAAAAAAAAAAAAAAAGGTTAATTGAAGAAGATCCAAATACTGGAAACGAAACACAAACAGCTATTCAAGCGTCAAAACCCCCAACTCCAGATTTCAACCAATTACCATCAAAATCGGCCTTAAATTTGTGAGAAGAGGCTGCCTTCGCGGATGCCTCCGCCCTCGCCGGCCGTCTCCGCCGACAACTTAGTGGATGATGCCGCCGCCGCTGGCCATCTCCACGACACTGAAGCGGAAAAAGTGGACGGAGGAGGAAGAGCGCTCGCTGATCGAAAAGTACGCCGAGATGCAATCGGACGGCATCCTGGCTCGGATGCGCACTCGCGAGAAGAAGTTCCGCCCAATCGCCGCTCACGTTAACGCCGGCCACCACTGCATCGATTCCGTCGCTTACCCCTTCCTGTGGTCATGGAAGGACGCTTCCACCAAGGTCCAGAACATGCGCCATCAGTACCTTCTCGTTAAGCAAAAGCTTCTCTCGTCTTCGACTTCCGCATCCGCCAACGAACCAGATTGGTCCCAGGGCCTTTCTCTCTGGCCCAATTTTCTACTATACCGCGATGTCTTCGGTGACGCGCCTCTGCCTCTCAAACCGCCGGACCCCACTTCCTCCGTGGCAGCCCCCGAGCCTCTTGCCTCCCCGGCCGACGCGGACGGAGGTCTTGGCATAGGGTTAGGGTTTGACTGCTCGGATGAAGATGGCGGGTTCGACTACGAAGACGCGTCTCACCCTCTTTCGCTGCCTCCGCCTGAGTTGTCGTTCGTTTCCGCGAGGAGAAAGAAGAAGAAACGGAGGAGGAGAGAGGGTCGAGAATGGGCTAGGGTTTCCTTGGCGCTTGCCGAGCTTCGAGAAAGGGAGGAGAGGTTGGAGGAGAGGGCTCGGCAGGCCCATGATGAGGAGGAGAAGGAGAGGGAGTCGAGGGGGGTGGATGAATTGGAACGACTACGTCGGCGGGAAGAGGAGGAGAGGGAGTGGGAGGAAAGAATGGAACATCGGCGTGCAGAGTGGAGGAAGAGGATGGAAGGGATGATGGAGCAGCACCGGGCAGAGATGGAACAGATCCAAGCTCGTGTATTGCACGAGCAGCAGGCGGTAGTTAACCAACTGATTGGGATCATCTCCCACTGGGCGGCAGGTGTCAGCGGCAGTGGGATTGGGGATGTTGCTGCGATGGGAGGGGGGAATGGTGCTGGTGGGCAGCATTATATGTCACAGACGATGCAGGGGATGCATCATGTGAACGGGATGGTGCCCGGGGAAAACAGAGTTGGCAGCGACGGGCCAGATGACCAGTTCATTGTTGATGAGTAAGAAGATGTAGGTTGGAGCAGAATGATACAAATCTGTGGATGAATTTGAAGATTTTGAAGTATGTCAGAATCCATGGAGGTTTTGCCCGACCCATTTCTATCTTTTTGATGTCTTCAATCATGTAATTTTTTAACCAGTGTGTTTGTAGCTAGAACTACTATTCTTTTTTTGTCCATAATTCATAAGAATGAAGATTGCAGGTTTGCTGCTGTGGTTTCACCTAGTCTTTCTGTTACAATCTTTAGATTTTGTTGATGCGAAGCAGTTTTTAATGATCAGGGAACATAACCAAGTGGCTTTTATGGAGTTGTAGAGTAGCTCTAGGATTTTTTTTTTGGTGTGACCTTATGATGTAAAACTACGAGGAGTTTGCTTAGAAATTTAAAAGAAAAGATTAAAGTGTTGCTTCTTATGAATTTAAAACTAGCACATAAAATTTGAGTTAGGAATCTAAAATTATCAACTTGCTTAGGCCAAAGATTCGCAATAGAGATTAACCAAGCCGATTCAATCAAAGTTCTAGGAGAATTTAATATGCAAAGTACAATAACAAAACCCAACGTTTAACAATGAGAGTTTCACCTTGGGGCCGTATCACTCAAGGGGTAGTGGACTTTTGGCGGAGATAGAAGATCCAAGCGATGAAAGAAGTTACCACTAGGGAGAGGGTACCGAAGAACTTCGTCGGAGGAAGAGTTGCCGGTTGGGATGGAAGTCGTAGACGACCGTCGAGGCTCCAAACGTGCTTTGAGAATTTTCGGTCGTAGATGCTTGCGAGGATTGGCACGACTCTCTCCAAGTATTCTTCCACGGTGGTTTCGTCTTCAAATCCTACGTCGAAGCATGGAGATCTTAGGATGTTGATGCTCCCGTCGGCGTTGAAGACCAATCCCCACTCAAACTCCGGATCCGCCATGCATGCTTGATGTGGGCAAATCTTCCAAGGAGAAGGGAATTAGGAGGCGGTGAGGAGTAGCCTTGACACTTGAAGAAGGAGAGATAGGGAGAGGGGAGAGTTGACGGAATTCCCAAGGAGGAGGGAAGTTCGGCCAAGGGAAAATAGAGAGGGAGCTTAGGTTTAGATGAGAGGAAGGGAGATTTACTAAAATCTGAATTGATCTCAGATTTTAGTAAATTTGGAGGGAAATACTTGAGATTAATTTCAAATTTCAAATGTAATTAAGGGGGCTTAATGAGCCATTAATGGGGCTCATCAAGAGGGGTGGCCGGCGGCATGCTTGGAGAGGAGGAGGTTTAAATCTTAAAACTGAAATTAATTTCAGTTTTAAGTAAATCCGGAGGGAAAACTTTTGGATTCAAATTAGAATTTCAAAACAATCATAGCATTAATCTCGCAATTAATGGGGGAGTTTTCTCCTTGAGGCCGGCGGCATGCATAGAGGGAGAGAGGGAAATCCATGTGGAGGGGTTTCAAATTAGGATGCTGACGTGGAAACGAAATATGAAAAACTCCGATCTAAATTTTAATTTGAAATTAGGAATCATTCAAAACTTTCCTAATTTAGATTTCCAAATTAGGAAAGTATTTGAAAATTGAATTTCAAATTTCAAAATTGAGGCATACGGAGAGAAGGATCGGCCGGGCAAGAGGCCTCACCGGCAAGTGGCCGGCCGTGGCTGTGGAGTTGGCCGGCGGTGGGATCCTTTGGGCCGGCGGCACAAGGCTTGGGGGGAAGAATTCGGAGTGGTGGTGGAGAAAAGAAAAAGGTATAAAATAAGATTGCTATGATAGAGGAAGTAACCACGAATCGAGGACTCTTCCAACGATTGGTGGGTATTGCGGTTTGCTCCTCCTGAGCTATCTCCCTTCCCTAGCCCTCATGCAAGAAGAAGAAGAAGACAAATATCATATTTTCATTCAAAACATTCATTAACCATAATACAAAGCATGAGACCCCTATAAATAGGTCTTCAAAACATAAGAAAGTAAAAGTACTCAAATGCCCCTTGGGCTACAATAAGACTCAACTCCCCACAGGGGTAAAATGGGAAAAACAGTAAATAAAAGACAATAATAAAGAAATACATCATGACATCAAAATCAGAAGTAGAGACGCTGAATCGTGGCCGTCGATCTGCGGTTTCGCCGGCGATAAACATGTCGGTAGCGTCTGTCGATGTCCTCATCACCTTAGGCTTTCCTGTTGTTCCCGTTGCAGTTTTTTGTTTTTGATAGTTATGAACTAATTAGGTCCTGAGTTCTTACAAGTGGAATTAACCCCAAACAATGTTAAGAAACCAAACAATCAGAATTTCTTTTTAGATGTGTCGACCTAGGCATTTCAGGTAGGAATATATCCTCATTCTTGACAGTTATTCAGCTGTTAGCTTAAAGCATATGACGGATGAACAATTCATCCCCTAACGTATGACTGGATCAATTTCAACCAACATGATGAGGTTCATTTACGGTCCAGGAAGAATGATGTTTAGTTGTGTAAAATTTTCTCCGTCCAAGACGAGGAAATTCTATGTTTTATTGATCAGCTTCTTAACAGATTTTAGCCACCAACACTAATTGAAAGATCTCCTAGACTTTCAAAAGAAGGCTGTATTCTGATGAATGAACCTAGAGTTCCAATCTCCAGCTGCTGGATGGCTCAGCAGTCCCGTGCAATTAAGACCAAAGAAAATCGGTAGATGTTTGCTCAAGATCAAGAAAATAATAATTAACGGATGGAAAACAGAGAACCTGGTCAGTAAAGGATCTTCTTAATTCAAGAAGATGTCAATCTTCCTTTTTATTTTAATTAAGTATTGTTCATAGTGATGGTGAAATAGATGGAAATATTATTAGTAGAATTCAAGTTGGATGGTTGAAGTGGAGGAATGCATCGGGCGTGTTGTGTGATAGAAAAGTCCCCCTCAAACTTAAGGAAAATTTTTATAAGATGGTGGTGAGACCTGCAATGCTTTATGGTGCAGAATGTTGACCATTAAAAGGGAAGCATAATATTAAGTTAAATATTGCAGAGATGAGGATGCTCAGTTGGATGGGTGGCTTTATTCTCAGAGATATGATACAAAACGATCATATATGTGAAAAGGTTAGAGTAGCTCCAATGGAAGATAAGATTAGAGAGTGTCGCCTTAAATGGTTTGGTCATATAAAGCGGAGGCCTTCCGATGACCTGGCTAGGAGAGTAGATGTATTAGATTTGGCTTATGTTAAGAAAGGTAGAGGTATACCTAAAAATACTTTGTAAAGAATATTAGAAATGACCTTTCTTTATTAAATTTAAATGAGAATTTGATCCTCTATGATGCACCGACACTCTTCTTAAAGAGGGTATGCAGTGTCGGACACAGACACACGTCAGACACGGCATGGACACGTGTACGACACGACATTGGAGTGTCGCAATTTAAAAAATTAAAATTAAAATCGGACACGCGTGTCCGATTATTAAATGAGGTATCGCTATGTACATGCTCGGTACCGCTCAGTACATGCTCGGTACCGCTAGGTACATGCTCGGTACTGCTAGGTACATGCTCGGTACCTCTCAGTTCATGCTCGGTACTGCTCAATATATGCTCGATACCGCTAGGTACATGCTCGGTATCGCTCAGTACCGCTAGGTACATGCTCGATATTGCTAGGTACATGCTCGGTACCACTCGGTATCTTCTCATACAAACAACTTACGAACTTTAAAAACAAGCAGAACTTCAAAATTACGCTTAAAATAAAATTTTGTTCAAACCCCGCTAGGGGGCAGCGCCCCCTTGGACCGCGGCAGACCGGTATATTGTTGTATTCATGTTGTCTTATTATTGAGATATTTTGATTTCACTTCATATCAATTTAATTTGATGTATTCATATGTATGATTGGTTTGTTAGCAAAATGAGCTCTGCTGCTGACAGGAGTGGATTAGGTAAAGGTTCAAAAGAGCCATCTGTCCACGCCGTGTCCGTATCCTATATTTTTAAAAATTATTATATATTATATTAAAAAATTATTATGTCGTGTCCACGCCACACCCGTGTCCTATATTTTTAAAAATTGTCGTGTCCCGTGTCCGTGTCCTTGTCGCCGTGTTCGTGTTGGTGCATCATAGTTGATCCTTAATGGGACACAATGGAGGAAAAGGATTTATGTAACTGACCCTACTACTAGGATAAAGGCTTGATGTTGTTATTGTTGTAGTGGTTGCAAAATGTCCGCAAGTTCATCTTAATTATAACCTCACCACAGTCTACTTACTAGGCATCCATGGATTTCTGATAACCTTGAAAACCTGAATGGGGCTTCTTGCTTCAAAATGGAATTTGAAAGCTTCTTAGAATATAGGCTTCTTGGAATGTTGAGTTAGTTGAACTTTACAAACATTTTGTTACACAAACCCCTTTGCTATTTCTTCTATTTTGAAATTTTCTTAGAAGAAACCCTTCCCATTTCTCTACTGGGAGGTCAAAACTAGAAATAACGGCTATACAAACTCTTTCAAGCATATTAGATAAGTCGAGCCATTGGTTTTTCTTCATGCAGTGGTGTTTCCAGCATTGTCACGGCAATGAATATCGTGGAAAAGTGTATGGATCTGCCAGGAAACTGAAATTAGTATATAATCCTCCGGCTGCCGGACACCAGAAATTGCTCAGCCGCCCACTGCTTCCAGCTAGAAGGAAAATTCTAGCCACTGTTGCTGCAGAGAACCACCATGAAAAGGGATAAGGACTTCACTACGATCTTCTCTGAGAGAAAAGAGGAAATTGATGGACTGGTTGATTTGATTGGGAGTAAATTATGAAGTTTTTTTTAATTAGGAGGAAACTATTTAGGAAAGTTCTTAATCAAAGGGGACTTGTTTAGGAAAAATTTTAAGTTTTATTGGGAGGGAATTATTTAAGGCAAGAGATATAATTTGAATTCAAAATCTAAGAAGATGTTATTTAGGGAAAATGAGGAGGAATTAAGGAGGGATTGTTTAGGAAAGTTTTAATTACAATTGAGAGGAAATTAATTATGAAAATAAATCTAATTTGAATTCAAATCTGAAAATGATTTATTTAAGAAAAGGGGGCTGATTTGGGATGGAATAATGATAGTCTATTTAAGGCTAACAATAGGGTAATTTCAAATTATTTTTTGGAGTTAGCTGAAATTAGAATTTCTTAGGTTATTTGGGCTCTAGCCAGAAGTTAGGGATTTGGGAGAGCCGGATCTTCCTCTCGAATTGAAGGTCCAACTATATCTTGCTATTTCCTTTCATATATATTGTAATAAAAATAATTTTGGTGCATTTTTCTTCCTAATTTCTTATTTTCGTTCGCTGATTTCAAGAAAAAATGCATCCCCTTTCTATCAGAAATCCACCCCAATGCGAGGGAACTCCTTCCCAAACTGGCTAAGCCTGAAAACTAATACTCAAAACACTCCCTATTCTGATGTTTGATATCTTAGGCGGGATTGTGATCAGAACTTCATAGCGAGGATTTGTCTTTCTATGTAGTTATTGCTGTTGATGATGACTAGCTTTCATGAACTGTAGCTTATTGGAAATTTCTCCAATCTGCTGCTCCCCCCACCTCCATATCGAGTTAAGTTCACCGTTGCATTATTTCTGGATAAAGAATGTATTTCTTAAAAATTACAACTGGCTCTCAGCCATGTCATTACTTATTTTGACTATGTATACAAATCAAGGCTTCATTTAAGACGGTTTTTTTACTGCTTTCTAAAGCACCGACATCAAAATCATCCAATTTATTTGCATAGATTTAAATTATTTGTAGTTTTTACATTTTAGAAATAGCCATAAACATGCACCAAAGTATCAACACCCATTATCAATTGGCAATGATAACTATAATTTGTATATGTTAATAACTCTAAGATTTAGGGTTTATTTTGGATAGCTTTTTTGCTGCTTTGTTTTTCATATGGAAATCATAATTTTGTTTGGCAATCGCTTTGTATTTTTTGTTGCTTTCTTACTTTTTTTTTTAATTTTGTGATCGAAAAATACTTTTTACAGCTGTAATAGCTAAGTTGTTTTATTTAGAGTAACTTCACAATCAATTTTATAGAAACCTATAGCTATCTCAAATACACTCCTAAGCTTTGTTTGAGACGGCTTTTTTATTGTTTTATAAAGTTATTTTTTGGTATAAAAATAATTTTAAAACACGAAAAAAATAGTGATCTAAAACTGTCTTAAATGAAGTCTTAAACTTCATTTGGGACGCTTAAGATGTAATATATATGCAAATTATATTATATTATATATTAAATTTGATTTAAATAGCTCAATAGAGTAAAAAAAAAAACCAAATTAATCACTTGAATATATATAATTTAATTGCATGATTGAATAAGGTTTGTACAATGTTCGAATATTATTCAAATTTGTAAATAATAGAGCATAATATAACATAATGCAATCAAAATAATTATAATGCAATATATTATAAAGCAAACAAAACGAAAATGACATTATGGAGAGAGGAATTATATTAAACAAAAGCATTACAATATTTTGAAGTAATATATTTAGTACAATTATAAAAGCTATAACAGAGAACATTTCTATATTAAATATTTTAAATCAATTAAATTTGCCAAAACATAGAACCAAGGAATATTAATGATATTCAAATTAAATTTATTTTTGATTATATGATTAATGATGTAATTATCATAAGAAGTCTAATTAAGCAAATTTAAATTATACAATAGAATATTTATGATTAATTAAACTTGCAAACATTATGATTAGCATCATAATAATAAGTCAATTAAACATATAATCACTAAGTGAAATAATTTTTAAAAATCAATAAATGGGAAATTAATGAAAGAAATAAAAAATACCTGAAATTATGAAGTTCAACAATAAGCTTTTAATATTTCAAATTAATTTTAATAAAGGGTTAGTAATCCTTGAGACTATTTGGTGCAATAAAATTCCATCAACTATAATGAATCTTATTCTTAAAATCTTAAAGCTTGAGACCTTCACTTAAGGCTTAGTTTGTGACGGCTTTATCATGGCTTTGAAAGGCAGCTTTCTAGCACAAAAAATTCAATGAAAGCAATAAAAAAGCAGCAAAAAATCACTTGGCAGCACCAAGGATTTGATTTTAGGATTTCGTAAATCCGCTATATCCGGATTTTGGAAATCCTCTAAGAGGCATAAATCTTAAAAACTGTTTAATAACATTCATGATAAATCATATTAAATCCGGTATGGCTGTTTGGCTATAAAACGGATTTGACGAGTGGACTCTTCCTCTTGAGCCAACGGATTTCATAAATCTGGCAAAAAATAGGATTTCGGAAATCCGGAATTTAGCACAAAAAGGCAGAATTTTCCGTCTACGGCGGCTTTCATTAGCCCTGAGATTTGGTTTTGCATTTTAGGACGTTTGGCTGGATTTCGCTCAAATCCGGCCTAAATCCTGCTACCAAACAGCCCCTAAGGCAGTAAAAAAAACTTCTTTTTAGCGAAGAGCTCGCTTTCAGCCTGCTAAGAAGCATTCGACTTGCCCGATATGAAAATGAGTTGAGCTTGGACAAATATTTTAAACGAACCAAATCTGAATAAACTTTTATTCGATCGTGTTCAACACCTTAATCATTTGCATATATATTAGATCATGATCTAAAGAATCTATTGTTACCAAAAATATATCCTCAAATAGTTCGTATAACATATCATGCATCTAAGCAATCAAAACAATAAAACTTTCTAACCATACAAATTGCAAATAACAGGTGGGTGGGTGGATTCATCTGTAATGTTACCAGTGAAGACCGAAGCTTGATGCCTGCATAAGCGGATGAGCAAAATATGCTCCAAGCGTCAGAGCTGTGATTGTTAGATATGGTAATCTAAGGAATTCCTTGTGGTAGTCTTTGGGCACCCTCTGCCGGCCGTCGAGAATTGCTGCAAAAGGTACGATGCTTGTTCTGCTCTTCACCGCAGCGAAAGCATCGCCGTACCGTGCGGCGAGTCTCCTATCACCATTCCACACACCAAATAAGTGGTGCCCAATCAAGCCAATGGAAGCAGCAATGGCTACGGAATTACCAATCCAGAGAGTATGAGCTAAGCACCATATCACTTGCCCAACCATCTCAACAGAAGAAAAACAAAGAGCCTATTAGCATTCTATGATGAATAGAACAAAATCCAATTCAACTTTAAAAATAAATCAGAATGTCATATTTAAGGAAGATTCAAGTTTCGTTTGGGATGACTTTTTTATTGCTTCTTAAAACGGAATTTTAGTATTAAAATTCTGCATTAAGAAGCAATAAAAAAACCGTCCCAAATGACGCCTCAGTTGTGAAAAATATAACTTTCTTTTACCTGTGGATGACGAGTGATTCTCATGATTCCAGTTTCCCAAAGATGCATTTTGGGCTTATCAACAGCAGCAACTTCCAGCAGATTAAAGGTTGATGGGTAGAGAAAGAAGAAGGAGATGAAGGATGAGAGCCAGACAAGCTGATGAACACCAGGGACACTCTGAACCTGCCACAGTTGAGTACCATCATATCTGTGATTGATGAAGTATACCTGAAGATTTCATTCCATGAATAAGCTCATAGTCGCAGCCACTAAAATAGAAGAATTTATAGCTTGGAAGGAGCAATCAATTTTATATGAATTAGAATTTGATAGGAAGGCTTTGATGAACTTACAATTGAGCTGACAGCTAATGGAAGTGAAACCCCTGCAAACAGTACACGATAAGCTCTCTCACCAATGAGCTTCTCGAAGGTATCTCTAAGGCTTGCCAAACCACTATGTATAACAGCAAATATGAGTACGAGAATGAGCACCACAACCTGCATAAGAATTAAATAAATTAATTAATACAGAGAATGCTAATCCAGTATAGTTAACAAAAGAGGAATATAGCTTCAACAAGAAACAAGTTAAGAAAACATAATTTAATTTGTAATATAAGACGCAGAAAAGGTATTTTAAAAAGAAAGTATGTTATTAGCTTCACTAAATATGAAGAAATGAACTAGTATGGAAAGCAACTTCATTTTTGAGGAAGGAAAAATAGAAAAAAAACTGGCAGAATAGTAAAGCATTAGCATAAAATCAATAACTAGAGTGATTTCTTAGGTGCAAAACGATGCACAAATAAAAATAAAAGAATAACTGTTGTTAGATAAGGTTTTCAAAAATGAAGGATGTGGTGGTTGTCAACTAACTTCATTGATAATGACCTAGAAGCTGTTGCCAATGTCCAGATATTGAATTTCATTTACATCAAATTTGTGCTTTAAGCACTCATACTTGAGAAAAAAAAAAGGAAGATGACGTATGTCTTGCAGTCTATGTTGCACCGATACGGATACGGCGACACGGATACGACACGATACGGATACGGGACACGTCAATTCTTAAAAATACAGGATACGGGTACGGCGCGGACACGGCATCATAATTTATAAATCATACATAAAAATTAAAAAAGCAATCAAAGCATAATATTTGAAATTACAAAAAAATGACAACAACATCATTTGTAGCCTTGTAGCTTATATTATCAGAATATAAGTAATCATTAAATGTCTAGTACAACAACAAAAGCATAAACATAAATTGTCTAGCACATAAAGTTTCAACTATTCAATAGAAGGAAATATATGATTAGCTTCTTCTGTGGTTTGTCTTTGAACTTATATATCATCTTCAATAAATATCATAGCTTTTAATTCAGGCTCATCAAGTGAAAGAATAGTAATTTCTAATATTCTCATAAGAGACTCAAATCCATCTCGGAAATGAGAGAACTTTGCTCGCAGCCGCGGAAGTAAATACGACACATCTTTTTTTTCGGATTTCTTTTTGTTTTTCAACGGACACGTGTATCGGATACGCGTGTCCGTTTGAAATTAAATAGTATTTTAATTAGATACGTCTTTGGCGTATCCGACACGTATCGATGGAGTATCGGAGGCGTATCCGTGTATCGGTGTATCGGATACAGCACGCCTTCATATATAGGTGTATCGGTGCAACATAGCTTGCAGTGAATCTAGAAAAGTATTATTATTACATGCTAGAAAATTTGAGTCAGTAGAGTGTATAGTTTTACGTCTTAACATTGTACAAAATTCAGCACGCACAGTTAAAAGGAGTAAAACAAAAAAAAATTTACGTGGAAAATTAGAAAAAGGGAATAACCAAAGGTCTGACCAAGTTGATAAAATAGGTGATACAAAAATCCTCTCTTCCTCATAGTTGAAGAATATAAGATTATTTGAGAACAAATGTTTGACTTTCCCTCTAGAGATTATAGAAATCAAGTGTCCACAAATGATACCAACTAACTATCTGTCTTTCTACCTTTCTACATATGCAAATCTAATGTCTTTCTTGTTTCTTCAAAGGAAAAAAAACGATACACCACAATTTTAATTATGTCAATTTTGCTCTTCCAATAATTTATGCCGTCAACAAAGTCATACTATAAGATCTCAATTTCCCATAGTTCACAATCAATCTAAAATTCTCCACTCAATTAGCTACTATATTAATCTCCTAATAAATCAAGCATTATGGGTATGAAATAATAGTTAAAAGGTAAATTACAAAGAACATATATGCCTTATAAATAGTTAATATTAATCATATATTTCATGTGTGATTTGTAACTATTATTTCATAACTAAGTCTTTCAATTAGTGCGGATGGGATTTGATCCTACACCTTGGCAACAATTTTCGAGGAATTTTACAAGCTGAATGAACTGGCACACACATATCTCATCATTTCATGTGACATTATTTGCATCATTAAACATGATAATAAAGTAATAATATACATGAAATATGCAACTTATAGATGACAATCAAATCCTTCCTGGCCAAGAAAAATTATAGTAAAAGTGTGATTTTTACTGCTTCTATCGTCATAACTCAAAACATCAAAAGCCCAGAAGAAATCACTATCCATAACTCACCTCAGGGCTCTCCGAAATGCTAGAAACCGCGCTGATGAATGCGGCTCCATAGCCCGTTGACGGATTAATCCACAAAGCGTCGAGAGCAAAGAGGACGGCTCCCAAAATTACCGTGAAATAGACCCAGGAAGCGAGCTTCTGCTCCCCCAATTCGAAAGCCGCAGAGTCCTCACCGACCAGAGCATCGTCGCCAGCAGAATCTTCCTTCACCTCCGTTCCTCCAACCGCGCGAGTCTCACTACGAAACCGAAGCAGATTTGTTGAGTATTTAGGAGTTGCGAGAGTGAAGGAGCTCCACAGATTGGGGGTTTTGCGAGGTTTTGGTCGGGAAAGAAGGGGCAAAGCCCCAGCGAAGCCCGTTCTGCCTTTCGGAAATTTGGGTGAGAGGCAGAGGAAGATGGAGCTCGACAGGAGATTTGAAGAAGCCATTAGCAACCTTCGAGCTCGAGCTCAGAGAGATAGAGACCGAGGGGACGACACAAATAAGACGGTTTAAAAAAGCGGCATATTATGGGATTAGGCTGCCGAACTGGCGGGCAGAGGTAGTGGAGCGTGCTCGTCGCATAGGTAGCGTAAGATCCAACCGTCCATATTTTTTATATTCGAGATCGTACGACGACGGCTGCCGTATTTTCTTTTCTTTTTTTTTTTTTTAATGACGAGATCCATCAGCTGCTACACCTGACTTCGCTGAGCGTGTTTGGCGGTCCGTAAATTTTGGCCGACCTAATGGGCCACCTAGGTCACAAATCCATAACGGGCGCTTTGAAGCCCCCACTTAAGGGCCGACTACCGCTCGAGGGAATCAAACTCGGAATGGGGGTTCCCACTGCCGTAATATCAGAATGGGTCTTCGAATTAAAAGAAATGTGGATTATCATACATACTAGTTACTAGTTAGTTCATTTCATGCTATTTATATATCTAATATTTAAAATTATAATATTTTATTCTTATCACTCATATAAAATTTTAATATTATATTTCATTCTTATCATACATACCACTCTATAAACTTTAATATTTCATTCTATACACCTATATTTGTTATATGGATAGTAGGTATGTAATATTAAAATTTTAAAGATTAAATATATAAATTACATGAAATAAAATATTTTGTATGTAAACCATGGACTTCATTATAAATATCCTTTTTACTAATTAAAAAAAAAATACTTAGCACACTTTGATATGTTGATTTGAAGAAATATGTGCGAAGTCCGGACATGTAGAATCGTACGGACTATGAGCGTACATATCATATAAAAAAATCTGATACACATTATATACAAATATATACACTCACATATTCAGATCGTTTTTTGCGTCGAAACTCCACAGAATAATTTCTCCAAATCAACAACATTTTATTCTTCTGATTTGACTATCAACAAAAAGATTTTATACGTAAATTTCAAATCTTATACTTCATAGTTAATAGTTAAAATTTATAACGAATAGATCAAGATGAATTATATAAATAATTCTTAATTAACTATTTACACAAAAATCTAATTATTATCAAAAATTGTCATCTAGCTCAAGAAAAGTTTATTTTTTCACATATTTTATTATTACAAGCTTTCTGCAAGCCGAACGAACGGTCACAATCTGCAAATAATATAAATTTACTGATCAAATACACATAGCCTGAATAGTTCCATCTGTATAATATGAGCTTATTTTCTATTGAGAACATCTATAGAGCAAATAGACAGACAACACTTTGTGTGAGCAGCTTTCTTAAAAAAACATAAGATCATAGTTCTGTTATGAAGCTTGCTTGAATTCTCGAGTTCAGTGACCTCTTGAGTTGCTCAAAAACAGGACCATTTATATTAGGCTTCATTTTAGATAATTTTTTTATTACTTTATAAAACTGAATAAAATATTTTTTTAAAACTACGGAAAAATCAACTTTTTAGTATAAACTTTTTTTTTTGAAAGAAACAAAAAAAAAAAAAAAATTGGTCAAATAGAAATTGTGATTATTATCTTAAAATCAAAAGCAGTAAGAAAGCCGTCCCAATATGCAGCTCATCTTGGTCTGTTGGTTGGGAGCTTTGCCTACCAACCAAGAGAAATTATGTTCTACGTATATGTGTATAAATTTGTCTTAATTGACCTAAATATTAAAAAAAAAGTTATCTCAATCAAAGCTTTAGGCGTGGTTTGTGACTGCTTTCTTACTGCTTCTTAAAGTAACTTTAAAGTACAAAATTTTTAATTTTTGTACTAAAAAACTACTTTAAGAAGTAATAATCCAAACGAAATATTAATGACCTTACATTACTCTCACAAGTAAATTTTACTGACACAAGCTGCTTGAAGTCAAAATGGGCCATCTTATAAGGGGTTTATGTGAGAGAATTCTTTCACAATTCTACTTTATGGATAGTAGTTATTGCTCTATTTAGCTCTATTTTTCTGTGATAATAGGTAATTTTGTACAACCCAATTTGCTAGTGCGCTAGATGGAAGAATACTAATATCCAATATAAAGGTTTAAGACTGATCAATGAAAACCAAATGCATGAGAGCCATAGCAGGTTAAAAATTCAGCAATGATCTCATAATTATATGAAAAATATATTTATGCCACTAAAAAGAAATTGTTCAATCTGATTTGAACTCCCTCAAACAAAGCAGCGTTCCAATACCACAAAAGCTCACAATATCATCCAAAGATGAGATGAAAGGCTTACCTCCACCAGCAAGCAAATGAAGACCACCTTAAGAGATGAACAGGCTGACAATTGTGATAAATATTACAAGAAAAGTTATATTAATCAACAAAAGTAAGAAAGATGTTTGAAGATAAGGTGATCTTTTATGGTACTTGTGTAGTTTCTGATGATGGTCACACAGTATTTACAGTGTCAGCAAGCGAGCGCAGTATACATCCCAGCCCAGCTTTCTCTGTCAGTTTTTCATGGATCCTGAGGCACTGATCGCATGTTGGTCGGTCACCAGTAGCCAATCCCCGGTAAAGGTACCTTTTCAAGAATAATATTAGTGGTGACACATTGTATGGATAAGCAATGTAGTATTGTGAAAGAGAGAAATAAGTACTGGTGCAGAATACAACAGAACAAATATGTCTTTGTTTGGGATGATTTTTTTCCTGTTTCTTAAAGCTGCTTTCAAGTACAAAAATTTTAATTTTTGTAGTATAAAGTTGTTTTAAGAAGCGGTATGAAAACTGTCCCAAATGAAACCTATATCTTCCATTTCACCGCGCCAGGTTGTGTTACAGCATGATTTGGAATCGGATTTTGAGTATTTTGGGGGGGAATTTGTTTTTGGAAGCTGGAAGAGGTCTTCATGGAGAAATAATTCTTTGATGAGGACATCAAAAGATCGACGGCTATGTTGCACCGATACACCTATTTATGAAGGCGTGCTGTATCCGATACACGGATACACCTCCGATACTCCACCGATACGTGTCGGATACGCCAAAGCCGTATCCAATTAAAATATTATTTAATTTCAAAAGGACACACGTATCCGATATGCGTGTCCGTTGAAAAACAAAAAGAATCCGAAGAAAAAAGACGTGTCGTATTTACTTCCGCGGTTGCGATCAAGATTCTCTTATTTCTGAGATGGATTTGAGTCTCTTGATTATATGAAAATATTAAAAATTACTAATCTTTCACTTGATGAGCTTGAATTAGAAGCTATGATATTTATTAAAGATGGTATAGAAGTTCAAAGACAACCCAATGAAGAAGATAATTATATCATTCATTCTATTGAATAGTTGAAACTCCATGTGCTAGATAATTTATGTTTATGCTTTTGTTGTTGTACTAGACATTTAATGCTTACTTATATTTTGATATTATAAGTTACATGGCTACAAATGATGTTGTTGTCATTTTTTTTTGTTCAAATGTTATGCTTTGATTGATTTCTTAATTTTTATGTATGATTATAAATTATAATGCCGTGTCCGCGCCGTACCCGTATCCTGAATTTTTAAGAATTGACGTATCCCGTATCCATATCGTGTCGTATCCGTGTCGCCGTATCCGTATCGGTGCAACATAGATCGACGGCTATGATGTGGAGTTTATTATTTTCTTTTGTGTCTTATGTACTAGTTTATTTTGTTTTCATGTTTTCCCATTTTACCCCTAGGGGTGGTCATTTGATATTGTAGCCCCGAGGGCATTTATGTCTTTTAGTTTTTGTTTCATTTTGGCCTATTTATAGGAGGTCTCATGCATTGTACTAGACATTGATGAATGAAATGAAAATTGCTCCCTTTTGTTCTCTTTGTGAGTGCATAACAAGATCTCTTAGTGAGTTCTTCCTTTGAGATCTCTTGGTGAGTTCTCTAGTTTATTTTATGTTTATTCGTTCACCATCTCTCTCTCATTAGAAGCTCCACAAAATCCCCTTCCCCCAAACCCTAGCCGCCGGCTCCCCCACCTTGGATCTTGCCGTCGTCCACCACCACCATCCCGGCCAACCACCTCCCGCCGCCCCTCCCCTTCCGGCCAACTCCCCTCCCTCATCCCATGTTGAATTTGAAATTTAGAATTCAAATTTTGAATTCTTTCCAAATTTGGAATTCCAAATTAGGTAAGTTTGCATGATTGATTCAATTTCAATTTATTTTAATTTGGAGTTTTCAAAATACTTGTCCACATCATCCACCTAAGTTTGGAAACTCTTCCCCCTCTCTCCCCAAATTTCTCATGAAGCATTGACTACTTTCCTAAAATAACTCCTTGATTTTAGGCTATCATATTAATTGAATTTCAATTTGAATTTGAAATTCAAATTAATCTTAATTGATAGACCTCCTATTTGGAAACTTTCCTTTTCTTACAAAATCTGATATTTAATTCAGATTTTAATAAATCTTTGATTAGTGTTATGGTCCCCACTCACTAATGACAATTAATATCTTCCCTCTCTATATGTGGCTGGCCCTTCATGAGACTTTTCTCTCTCCTATTGCATTAATTGCTCCCCATTTAATTCTCCCTAAATTCCCTCTCATCCACTTTAATTCTCACAATTAGAATTTGAATTCAAATTCAAATTCATCCCTCCAATTTCACTTAATCTGAATTTAATTATATTTGCCACCTAAGCAAGTACTGGATCCCAAATATTTTCTCCCACAACTGCCCACGGGATTCCCCACTAAAATCCCTTAGTTCCTGTGCAACCCGGAGAGGAAAGTCACCGATTTCCCCTCCTTCCACTTGCTGTCCAGAAATCTGGAATGGTTTGAAGTGCTGCCCTGAGATTTAGGACCTAGAAAGCTGTTGTCCAGGGCCTTCCGATTGCTATCCAAGGAGTCCAAGTCAGGTTCACTTGCTGTCTACCACTCAGGAGCTGCCAAACTGCTGTCCAAAGTTGCTGTCCACATAGTTCAGCAGGCTCCCCTGCACCATGCCTTCAACAGGAAGGCCCCCAACTGCTGCCAAGAACTCCTTAGTCATTCTAAATTGCTGTCCTAACTTTCGAGACTAATGATGTTGCTGATCTGAGGCTTCCAACTACTACCTAGTGCTTGATAATGGTGAACTCTTTCCCTTAGTCTCTTATCTTCATAGTTATCCTACTATGTGATTTAATTGATTCATAAGAAGCTTGTTAATTACTCTCCGCTAAAACCTAGAAGTTGGAAGAGTTGAGTGAGGGATCATCTTGTAGTGACTAGTCTTATTATTAGTGGAGGGATTCATTGTTGAAACCTACCTCGCATGCAATGTTAAGAGTAATTGATTACTTTTGTGGTTTTAACTTTTATGTATGTGACTTAGCCTAAGCTTATGACACCACGCTCGTGTTTTATCTCGTCGTTTTATCGCTTAAAAGCTTTTAAATAATATTGTTCTCTAGATCAAGCGTGCAAGTTCCTAATTCACCATCCATTCACATATGTTTCACATCATTCTTTCTTCCGGGAATCTTTGTATGGGGATAGTGGTGGAGAGATCAGCATGAGAATTCTATTTAGAGTTTTTCCTTCTCTGCTAAGTTTTATTTTGAAAATGTCAGCCATGAATTTTATTTCTTGTATCATGTTCTAAACTATTATTTTTCTAGGAGCTATGGCTGGATGTTTAATGCTGGGATTGTGTTAAGCAATAATATTTATTCTGGATTCAAAAATAGTATAACAACAATGTAAAAGATGGGTGAATAATTCAGAAAATCAACATCAAGATAATAAAATATTTAAAGTCTATCATAGAAGAATAAAGAAGCAAATCTTTCAAAACCTGGGAGCACTATAGCAATCAGCCAACTATAACAACTTGTGGTTCAATTTATTTCAACATTAAACTAGTTTAAAACCCATTTTTAGTTTTTTAGTTTTTTTTTTTTTTAAACACTTGTATTAAACCAGTTATTATGAACCTCTATTAAACTCAAAACCAGTCAATATAAACATCTATAAATATTCCCCAAATACTGTAATTATATTCACGAAATAAGATTTTTGTTCTCCCTTTTCTAATCGTTGTTCTTCCTTAAGGAGTCCACACCTACTCAAAAAAATGCATTCCCCTTCTTGATGTAGATCAAGAAGCTTATTAGATTTGATATTGTGCTTTTAATGCACTGTTGAATATTTCAATTTTTTTAATTTCCTTGTAAATGTTTTGCAGTCAATTACTATAACTTGAATTTTTTTGGAATAACGAGGTGACAAACAAATTTATCATGATTGAAATACCAAAATCAATCATAAGATCGAGATATCTATTATTTGATTGTACTATTTGTGTGATTACTATTTTCCCAAGAATTTACTGCATTGGCATGTATAAGGTTTGCATATTGTAAATTAATTTTCTAAAGTTTGAGAGAATAGGAGAGAGTATCATCAGATCTGATCACAATAATTTATTTTCCATGAATTCCTTGAGTAAATTTATTTTCAAATAAACATTTTGGTGAAATCTAACCCTTCTCTCCTAAGACAAAATTTTTCCAAATTAATTATTGTTTATAGCAGACCATGCCATAAGCGATGTAGTTTCTTCTCACCTAAAAGTTAATTCAATTTTATATTTCAAATAAGGCTTTTGTTAATTTAATTTTGATAATTAGTGAAAATAAATATTTATGGAACAATATTCTTACTCTATTATAGTACCTAACCTAACACTTCACAACCGAATAGTGTTACTTAATGCAAAAATCACTATTTGCATGATGCACTATGATATTAATGTTCATACACTTTGTTCCCCTAACAAGCTCTCTCTCCATAATATTTGATGTATATTTCTCAAGTATTATTGCACTCATAAAGTAAATAAATGTTATCATTTTCTTACCCAATACTTCAATACTTTAGCAATCATGTTTCTTTTGTGTATCGATTTGATCTAACACATTGCAACAGAATGGTATTGCTTCATGCAAAAATCTCTATTTGCATGATGTTACTGTGATATTAATGTTCATACATTTCGTTCCTCTAACAATCTCTCTCGTTGTACTATTCCATGTATAATTCTCGAGTATTTTTGTACTCATAATGATGTAGAACATATATGGGGGGAGGGGTCATTTGAAATTTGAATTTCAAACTAAATAGAAAATGGAATGAAGGGGCACTTAATTAATTCCTTAAATCGAGTTACGTTTTTTTTTTTTTATGGAATTAATTAAAATAGGAGAGAAATTGGGGGCTTTAATGGAGAAGCATTAATTAAGCAGAGAGAGCAGATAGGAGAGAGGGGGTGGCGGTAGAGAGAGAAGAGGGTTTAGGGAAAGAGAATTAAAGTGGGCCTTGATTGGAAACCTAAATTGAGGAAAATTAATTGAAATCAAATCCAATCAAAAATTTAATTGGACCTAATTTAAACAACTTTCCTAATTTAATTAATTTAAATCAAATCCTAATTTAGGAAATAAATTCAAATTCAAATTAATTTGAATTTTTAATTCAAATTTGTTATCAAATTAAGATGTATAAAATAGAAAGGCTTTTGATACAAGATGAAATTGTGGGAGGCTTCCTAATTAAGGATTATCAAAGAGGAAACTATTTGAAATTCAAATGGAGAATTGATTTCAAATAAAGACACTTTCCAAATTGATATGAGCTATTTTTGGAAGGTAATTAAGGGAGCTTTGAATTTTGAAATTCAAAATTCATGGAGGGAATTTGAAAGGGGGCGGGGGAGAAGATGGGCGGTTAGGCTTAGGAGGGGGATTGGGAATTTTGGTGGGGAAGAAGAGAGGGTTGTGGGAAGAAGCCGGCGGGTTTGGGTGGAGGGGGGTTGAAGCCGGTGGGATTGGAGAGAGGATGGAGATGACAATTAGAAAAAAAAAAAAGGATAAATAAAATCAAAGAAAACCGCAAGTCTCGGACTCTTCCAAAGACTGACGGGTATTGCGTTGCCCTTCATCAAGGGACTTCAACCACGAGCCCGGACACATCCTGCGGCTGGTGGATATTTCATTTCCCTCACATAGAGACTTCCACTCTCCTAAGAACTCCCATCGCTCTCAAGAACAAAGTGTGGGAATATATTTTTTATTAATCCATCATATCATTATATTAGCAAGGGCATCTATATATAAGCCTCGAAAACAAAAGAAACTAAAATAAGACGATCATGCCCCTAGGGCTTACATAAGATTAACCCTTAAGTAAGGGTAAAAATGAAAAATGCATAATTAAAATAAAAATTTAAGATAACGTAGGACGATCACAGCCGTCGATCTTCATCTCCTCCTAGGATAGGCATGGATGGTTGGATGTACGCATCATTCACCCGGGGTGAAAAGGAGCTCGACTCCGCCGAGTTCGCATCCCGGGAAACTATGCTCTGATAACAAACTGATGTATAACAGATATGGGGGGAGGGGGTCATTTGAAATTTGAATTTAAAACTAAATGGAAAATGGAGGGAAGGGGTACTTAATTAATTCCTTAAATGGAGTTTTTTTTTTTTTTTTTTTTTTTTTTTTTTTTTTGAGAGAGAGAGAAATTCGGGATCTTAATGGAGAAGCATTAAGTAGAGAGAGGAGATAGGAGAGAGAGAGAGGGGGGAGGTAGAGAGAGAAGAGGATTTAGGGAAAGCGAATTAAAGTGGGCCTTAATTGGAAACCAAAATTGAGGAAGATTAATTGAAATCAAATCCAATCAAAAATTTAATTGGACCTAATTTAAACAACTTTCCTAATTTAATTAATTTAAATCAAATCCTAATTTAGGAAACAAATTCAAATTCAAATTCAAATTAATTTGAATTTTGAATTCAAATTCGTTACCAAATTAAGATGTATAAAATAAGAAGTCTTTGGATACAAGATGAAATTGTGGGAGGCTTCCTAATTAAGGATTATCAAAGAGGAAACTATTTGAAATTCAAATGGAGAATTGATTTCAAATAAAAACACTTTTCAAATTGATTTGAGCTATTTTAGGAAGGTAATTAAGGGAGGTTTGAATTTTGAAATTCAAAATTCATGGAGGGAATTTGAAAAGAGGGGTAAGGCTTAGGAGGGGGATGGGGAATTTTGGTGGGGAAGAAGAGAGGGTTGTGGGAAGAAGCCGGCGGGTTTGGTTGTAGGGGAGATGAAGCCGGTGGGATTGGAGAGAGGATGGAGATAACGGTTAGAAAAAAAATAAGGATAAATAAAAACAAAGAAAACCGCGAGTCTCAAACTCTTCCAAAGATTGACGGGTACTGCGTTGCCCTTCACCATAGGACTTCAACCACGAGCCCGAACACATCCTGCAATTGGTGGATATTTCATTTCCCTCACATAAAGACTTTCACTCTCATAAGAACTCCCATCGCTCTCAAGAACAAAGTGTAGGAACATTATTATTTTTTATTAATTCATAAAACCATTACACTAGCAAGGGTATCTATATATAGGCCTTAAAAATAAAAGAAACTAAAATGAGACGATCATGCCCCTAGGGCTTACATAAGATGAAACACTAAAGGATAAAAATGAAAAATGCATAATTAAAATAAAAATTACAAATAAAAATTTAAGATAACATAGGAGGATCACGGTCGTCGATCTTCATCTCCTCCTCGGATAGGCATGGACGGTTGGATGTCCGTATCAGTGTATCACTTAAAGTATATAGATGTTATTACCCTCTTACCCACATCACATTTCATGAGATCACACCTTCATTTTCTCTTCCTTCGTCCTCTGAGATGCCTTCAATATCAGATCCATATTCCACCGACAACTCTCATTGCAAATAGCTTAAGGCTTAGTCATATTGACTATTTATAGTGATCATAACGACATCCTACTCACTATGAGTGATCATAATGATATCTCTAAAGTAAAATGCTACTTACAAAATTATTTGATCACAAAACATATAAAATGACCTAAAAACTTTTTAGGCTTGGTTTGCATACAACAAAAAGGAGGTCTCCCTTTCTAAGGTGAAAAATGTTATTATTATTTCATGAAATTGATCTTCTTGGTTGAAAACCCTATAGATATGTTCTTGGTTGCAAAGATGATGATATGCCCCTATGATATGCATATCACTTCAATTAACTAGGAATTCTTAAATGAACCGTCTCAATAGTGCTCAAAAAGTATTATACTAATAGTGAACATTTAAACATGCAAGAACTCATTCTTCGATATGTTGATTTGTTGAAGATAAGAAGTTAATTGAATATTTATTTTTGTTAGAAGTAAACTTATGATCTGGAAAAATAAGAAACAAACTAGTATGACAAGATTCAATTTTGAGGTTGAATATAAAGTTATGGCGCATTTTGCATGCGAATGAAAATACTCTTAAGAGATTTTGATTTTTCTATTGCACAGCATTTTGCATGCGAATGAAAATACTTTCTTAAGAGATTTTGATTTTTCTATTGCACAATATATGATTCTAAGCTGTGACAATCGTATTTCTATCTATAATGTTTGAGTTTATTTTCCTCAATTTCAATTATATTATTTCACTCAGTTTATATTAGATTCCTTAGGCTCTATCTTTGACCAAACTCTTACAAACAGATGCTTTCTTCACTCAACTTTTTAAGCCTTCTGTGTGTTAATGATAAGTTATTACAAAAGCTGATTAGTCGGCTCCCAATCCATTATCCTAGTACAGCAAATATTCCTTTTCAGAGCTCCATCACAATAACCATTGGATGAGCTGCTCCTCTTGCCATTAGCACCTTGCAAGCATCTTCATCTTATTGAAACTGTTCGTGCTTTATTGTTTACTGCTCACCTCCCCACACATTTCTAGCTTGAGGCACTATTAACTACTGCTTATCTTATCAACAAGCTCTCTTCCAAAATAACACATAACCTCCCACCCTATGAATTGTTATATCATCATCCACATGATCACAATCAACTAAGAGTCTTTGGTTGCTTGTGTTGCCCCTATTTTTCTGCTCCACGGCTTCAAAAACTGCAGCCACCAGCTTAGCCTTGTATCTTTCTTGGTTATGCAAACTCTACAAAAGGCTACAAATGTTTTAACTCAACCATGGATCGTATGTATATCTCTCCTCATGTATAATTCTTTGAATCTATTTTTCCATTTCGAGGTACAAAATCTATCTCCACTACTTTTAGTCCTACTACCTCACCATTGTTTCTAGTCCCTTCCACATGCTCTACTTTTAGTCCTACCACCTCAGCATTGTTGCTAGTCCCTTCCACATGTTCATCACCTTTCTTATCAACAGATTCTATGCAACATTCCTCCCCCACTAGTCCTGCAACTCCTCCATCCAAAATTTTCCCAACAGCAGCATCTAACACAGCTGAAACTTTCCCCTCCACACCTCCTACTGCACCTTCATCACCTGCCATACTCTCTCGGCATCCTATGGCTACCCGTTTCCAAACTGGGGCCTTATGACCCAGACCAATCTTTGAACTTCAATACTCTATCATTTCAACAACACCTGCATCATATTCTCAAGCTGTAAAACATGGTGTTTGGAGATCTGCTATGTCTGTCAAGTTTGAAGCCTTACCAAAACAAGGCACTTGGACTCTTGTACCTTATACACCTGATATGAACATTTTAGGCTGCAAATGGTTATTTAAAACCAAATATAATTCAAATGGCTCACTTGCTTGATATAAAGCTCACTTGGTTTCTCGAGGTTTTAAACAAGAATTTGGATTAGATTATTATGACAATTTTAGTTCAGTTACAAAATTTCCAAACATCCATATTCTTTACTCTGGCAACTGCCTATAGGTGGACTATTCTCCAACTTGATGTTTCTAACGCCTTTCTCCATGGCAAACTAGATGAGACTGTTTACATGATGCAACCACCTGGTTTTCAAGATTCTCAATTACTTAATCATGTTTGTTTGCTATAGAAACCATTTATGGTAGTAAACAAGCGCCTTATCAATAGTTCTCCACATTGACAACTCATCTTTTGCATTATGGTTTCGTGGTCAACTCAGCTGATCCTTCATTGTTATTTTATCATCATGCTTCGATCAAGCTCTACATTCTTATTTATGTAGATGATATTCTTTTCACTTATAATGATGAGACAATTGTTGCAAAATTACTTCAAAATCTTCACAACATGTTTCTAATGCATAACCTTGGCCCAGTTTCACACTTTCTTGGCATACAGGTTACACAAACTACTGCATGTCTTCATTTAAATCAGACCCATTATTCTACAGGTTTACTTGAAAAGACTGGTTTGAGAGATTGCAAACATGTCCTTACTCCTTTGCCAACAAAATTACCCACTGTTGCTACTAAATCTGAATCGTTTTCTCAACTAGAATTGTTTCAGCAACTGGTTGGTTCCTTACCGTACCTTACAATAACTCGACCGGACATCTAATTTGTTGTTAATCACCAATGCAAACACATGCATAACCCATATGCCATTCTTTTTCAATTACTGAAATGAATTCTACATTATATTCGAGGCATGCTACACTTTGGACTTCCTATTTCTACTTCCTCACTTGATATCCATGCCTACTCCGACTAGGATTGGGTTGCCAATTCCACTGACCATCACTCCATTATAGACTTAAAAAACAAACTACAGTAGCTCTATTTTCCATTGAAGTTGAGTATCGAGCATTGGCTATAGCAGCTACTAGCATTATTTGGCTGAGACATTTCCTACTGGAATTTTAGATACCAATATCTCAACCCACACCTTTATTTTGTGGCAACAACCCTGCCATTGCATTAGCCAATAATCTCATATTTCATGCTCATATAAAACATATTGAGATTGATTTTCACTTCATCTGTGACTGCATCAAACTTCAGCATATCACAATTCATCACATTGCTTTTCAAGATCAGCATGCTGATATCTTTACTAAATCTCTTAGTGTCACTCGCTATGACCACTTACAAAGCAAGTTAACAATTCATGAAAACATTGTCGGTTCCCAGCTTCACTATCCTTATGCAACAAATATTCCTTTTCAGAGCTCCTTTACAGTAACTGTTGGATGAGCTGCTCCTCTTATCATCAACACCTTTGATTTCTAACTGACTCTGATCACTTCATTACTATATACATTTTTATATATAGACCATTTGTAATTAGTGAGAGATGAATGAAATACAATATATTTTCCTCTATTCTGTTTTCTGTTGAGTAGGAATACTATCTACTATTACCCTTCTGTATTATGCTTGCAGGAATGTAAACAGCAATCTGTAGTTTTCTACACTGTGATCATGCTTCAAGTTGAAATGGACAATATTTTGTCTTTAGATAGGGACGTTTAGATTGTGTCCCCCCTTATGTGGTCATTGACAAAAGATTATATTTGAAGGCATTCAGTCATTTTGGCACCTCTTGCAAAAGTTTTGGGCACGACCATTCTAATTACTTTAAAGCTCAACCTGAACCGAGAAAATCTTCTAATATTAACCCAAAAAATCAGATTCAAGGGAACTAGAGAAGCATGGAGTAACCCAACTCTATTATCACTTGTAGCGGTCCTAGTGGAAGCAATTCCACCCCCTTCAGCTTAAACATGGACACAAATTTTGAAATAAACACTTGTTGGATTTATCGAATAGAGCCATCAGATCTTACCCTTGCTATAAGTAGCCCTAAGGAGGATATCATTATTTCATTTTTTTTTCATAAGAGCATTATTATAGATCCTCCAACTGAGTTAGCTACTCTTCTCACTCCTATTGAAGAGGTTGTCATTGCCACAGATTATGACAGCTTTTAAGGTTTCATTTGGGACGATTTTTTTATTGCTTCTTAATATCCAATTTTTTCAAGAGGGTTAGAAATAAAAAAAAATTACAATCATTCTCCAATATTCAAGGTTACAAGCCATATACCAGAATTGAGAGCTTGCATTGGATATCTTCACCTATTAGATGGATATTTTCTACTTTCTCATCATATTTTTTGAATTGTGTCATGTAATTATAATATATATATATATATATATATATATATATATATAAGTATTGTTATTGTATTCAAGATTTTGTTTTGTTGAAGAAGATTGCGTCTTCAGTTCAAGGTAAGCAAATAATATTTTTTATAATTAAATTTCAATCATTTAAATATTAACAAAAAGGAATATGCAAGAATACGTAAATTTATTTTGCGTATTTACTACTCAATAATACTCCCAACTAAAAAATCAAAGAGAGATTGTAATACTGCTTAATTAAATGTTAAGTATTTTTCTTTTCAAAAAGTAGCCAATAACCAGTGAAAGCGTAAAGAAGACCATACTTCATGAGAATGTCGTAGTACTCCGGGTCCAGAGAAGAAAACATGCCATCCACATCCCTAATGGCCATCATTGCCCGATGCACCACAATCCAGTTAGCCGACTGCAATCAAAGAAAACCCTAATTTAGAAGATAATCCCAAAGCTTAACAAAAAGAAAACAAAATTGAAAAACTAGAGGAAGAAGTAACGCCAACCTTGCACCGCTGATCCTTGGTATTCGTTGGAGACACCTCCAAAGCCGTCTTCAGCGCCTCAACCGGCTTTGATCTGAGCATTTTTCAAGAACAACAGGCTTTAAGTCGAAAACCAAGCAAAAGATTGGAAAAAATAGAAATTTGTATTGGTCATTGGGGTTAGCTTTTCGATTCACTAAACTGCTTGAGCAAATTCTCAATTTTCTTCGACTTGTGCTCTATCCTCAAGATCATTGCTTCGATATTCTCCTCCTCCATCGCTGCCGCAGCTGCCGTGCTTATTGTTCTAAGCAGAGATTTGAGGGATAAAAATAGCAGTAATTCAATTTTAGGGGAATTGATCTGATTCAGAAAGGGTAGTGCAAATTAAGGGTGTACAGTTGTTCTGATCTGACAAATTTGCTCCGATTGAGATTTTTCAAACTGGGCCTGTTTGGATACAGGATTTATGCAGGATTCGAGCAGGACTTAACGAAAAATCCTGTCAACAGAATTTGACAAGATGTCTCACGGCGATAAAAAAAAGGCTGCTCAAATCTCACAGTAAAAGCGGTGAAAGATCGTTACCTGCGCCGCGAGCTCCCGTCGTCACTTTCGATCCGACAACGACTTTGTCGAAGGGTGCGAAGCAGCTTTGCTTTAACGACTCTTTGGAAAGCAGCAACGGAGACATGGAGATGAGTAAAAGCAAATCAAAGAGCAAAGACATATACAAATAATCACATAAAAGAAATACATAGGATTACTAAAAAAAATTAAGATTAATAAATATAATAATATGTATAATTTAATAACTTTAATTAAGATTAATAAATTATTAAATTAGAATTTATATTTTATTTATTTAATAATTTAAATGATTTAAGATATAAGCATACAAATAGTTTGTTAAGAATTAACTAAATTTAAACTCTACAGTGCCAAATAATTCTCAATATTTAACACTATATAGATTTAGCAAATTCGTATTTATAGGATTTACTAAATCCTGCTTGAGTTAAATCCTACATGTATCCTAACAGCCCTTGGATATGATTTCTGTAGGATTTATAATAAATCCTATCAAACGGAATTTGAGAAGAAGTTAAATCTCACGGCAAAATAAATCCTTTGTTTACATCTTTTTGTCATAAATCTTGGATTTACTAGATCTGGTAGTTCGATGGATTTACAGGATTTGGTTGAATAAGTGCACAAAAGGTAGAAAGATGATTACATTCATAACGAGCTATTGTCAAGATTTTCGATTCGATCTCATCAAAGGAGAAGAATGTAATAGCCAAATTTTTAACTATCAAGATATTCTCCGCTTTGGCATAAGAACCCCATGATTTTATCTCATTGATGTAACTTCCTAGGAGGTCACTCATGCAAAGATTTATCCTGAATGAGCTTGCTTAACTACGAAATTTCTTAATAAAATTTTAATCATTACATCAAAATGTGCCTCGATATTTAGAGTCTAGCTTCTTTTCTGTCAAGGGGTTTCACAATCTTCCTCACTTAAAGTAACGAATATCCTCGTCAACATCCTTATCCCAAAATCATCAACCAAGCATATAGGATTCTAGAGGTGGCCCTTACAAGTTCAAGTGGTAACTCCCGTCATATAGCACTTTGTTCCATATAGGATTCAACATGTAGCTCCCATGACATAGCACATTGTTTTGTATGACTCTTAGTTCCCATCTTTCGGCTGGCATATTGCTCTGATACCAATTATAACAGTCCAAACTTTTAACTATCGAGATATTGTTCGCTTTGACCTAAGAGCCTCATGGTTTTGTCCAATTAGTGTAACTTCCCAGGAGGTCACTCATCCTAGGATTTCTCTGGAACAATCATGCTTAACTACATAGTTTTTTAGTGAAATTTCAATCATTACACCAAAGTCACCTCAATGCTTAAGAGTTTCTTAAGGGATTTCACAAAGTAAACATTTGAACCTGTAGATGCCACCTCTAGAATCATATATGCATGGTGGATGATTATGCAATAAAGATGTTAAAGAGCATGTCAATTGCTAAAGTGGGGGAGCATATTCTAGTAACTTCCTATCTAGGCTATGCATGACTTCAAGAGATTGAGTAAATATTGTGAAGTTTCAGGACGAGAGAGAGAGCGTGAGCAGAGAGAGGGAAAAATATTATTACTGCCTTAGCTTATTTACAGAGATACATCCCTATTTATAATGAATATACAATAGTTTGTTTAGCGTGAGAAGGTTCCGGATACATTATATCCATTTCCTTAACACTCCCCCTCAAATTGATCTTTCGGTAGCCGAATGGTCAATTTGGATCTTAATTCTAAAAACCGTTTGATTGGAAGAGTCTTGGTAAGGATGTCCGCTATTTGATCGTTGGAGCATAAGTGAGTTATGCGAATATGCCCTTGTTGTAGATGTCCAAGTATGAAATGGTGATCAATCTCTATGTGTTTGGTCCTTGCATGAAAGATGGGATTATTTGCTAGCGCGATGGCTGAAATATTATCACAGTGAATGGTAGTTGGAGAGTTCTGCGGAATGCCGAGATCGGTTGCTAGTCTTCATATCCAGAGGACGTCTGATGTAGCGGCTGATAGCGAACGGTATTCAGCCTCGGTTGAGGATCTAGCCACCGTGTTCTGCTTTTTGACGGACCATGAAATTAAGTTTGGTCCGAGAAATATGCAAAAACCTGAGACGGATTTTCGGTCGGTGACGTCGGCGGCCCAGTCGGCGTCTGTGTAGCACCGTAGAAGTAGTGCTCCGGAAGCTATCGGCAGACCGAATTCCATCGTTCCTTTGAGGTACCTGAGCAGATGTTTTAGTGCAGTGTAGTCGCTGATGCGAGGGGCGTGCATGTGTTGACATATGTTGTTTGTGGTGAAGGCGATGTCCGGCCTTGTAATTGACAGATATTGGAGCGACCCGGCTAGTTTCCTGAATAGGTGTGGATCGTCGAAAGGTTGATCGTCTGGGTCCTTAGAGGGACGCAGCGAAGTTGGTGAGGGGGATGGTTTACAGTCCGAGAAACCTGCCATAGATAAAAGATTTTGTGCGTATTGTGCTTGGGACAGGAAATAGCCTGAGGGAGTTTTAATAACCTGGATTCCGAGGTATAGAGAAATGTCGCCTAGTTGCTTGAGCTTAAATTCGGATCGAAGACGTTGAAGGATTTTCTCGAGAGTGGATGTGTTGTTGCCGGTGATCAATATGTCGTCAACGTAGATGAGAATGAATAGTATTGTGTCGTTCTTGGTGAAAATGAGGAGTGACGGGTCTGCCGAACTGAACTGGAAACCCAGCGACTGTAAGAAGTTGGTTAATTTGTGAAACCATTGGCGAGGAGATTGTTTGAGTCCGTAGATTGATTTCCGTAATTTGCAGACGTGTTTTGGGCGACCGGTGTCCTCAAATCCTCGTGGTTGTTTCATATATACTTCATCGTCGAGGTCCCCATGAAGGAAGGCATTGGAGATGTCTAGCTGCTTTATAGGCCAGTTTTGAGTTAAAGCTACAGTTAATAGCATACGGATGGTTACCATTTTGGCGACCGGACTAAAGGTTTCGGTGAAGTTGATTCCTAGTTCTTGTGAACATCCTTGTGCGACGAGTCTAGCTTTGTGCTGTAGAATAGAACCGTCAGTGTTTAGCTTTGTCTTGAATGTCCATTTGCTGCCCAAGACTGGTTTGTCCGTCGGGTGAGGTACCAAAGTCCAAGTGTCGTTGGTTTGAAGTGCTTTGAATTCTGATGACATTGCGGACCGCCAGCAAGCATGTTTGACAGCTTCATTGAATGATAACGGGGTGGAATTGGTTGGAATCTCGGCGAGCATTGTGAACATTTTCTTTGGCTTGGATATACCCGATCGAAGTCTAGTTTGCATTTGATGTTGGGAGGTCTGAGCCAGAGGTAGTTCCTGATGAGGTGCGGTAGTTGAAGATGGATCGTGTTGAATTTCTGGGCTGGAGACTTGTGACGTTGAAGTATAGATTGGAGTAGTGTGAGGAGTGGGAGTAATTGTGTCCCCTGTTGAAGTGTTGTTGGCTGGTAGAGTGGATGTGGGCACCAGCAGGAGTGGTGAATAATTCCGGGGTGAAGAAGTATCTGTGTTGGGCAAAGATTGATTAGCGTAAGGAAAAATGTTTTCATAAAATATTACATGCCGAGAGATGTACAGCTTGTTTTTGGATTTGTCGTAGCAGCGGTATCCTTTGTGCTGAGTAGAATATCCCAAGAATATGCACTCGTGAGATCTTGGGTCTAGTTTAGAGATAGCATAAGGTTTTGTCCATGGGAAGCACAAACATCCGAATGTTTTGAGATGATTGTAAGATGCCGAAGTGCCGTGTAATTGAGCGTACGGTGTTCTGTTGTTGAGGACGGACGACGGCAGCCGATTTATGAGGTAGTTTGCCGTGGATGCCGCCTCTGCCCAGAATGAATTTGGCATGCTTGCTGCGTGTAGGAGAGTGCGAGTTAATTCAATGAGGTGCCTGTGTTTTCTCTCCGCTGTCCCGTTCTGTTCGGGTGTATGGGGGCAACTCATTTGATGAGTGATACCCTGTTGGAGCAGAAATTGACGAAAGACGAGGCTATTGTATTCACCCCCTCCATCTGTACGCAGGTTTTGAATTTTGGAGTTAAATTTGTTATTGATAAGAGCACAGAATTGCTGAAACTTAGTGAACACTTCGTCTTTTGTTTGTAAGAGGTAAAGCCAGGTGAAACGAGTAAAGTCATCGACGAAAATGACGTAAAACCGAAAACCATTAAACGAGAGAGAAGGAGAAGGCCCCCAGACGTCCGAACGGACGAGCTGAAAGGGTTTATTACAAACGGAGGAACTACGAGTAAATGTTTGTTTGTGACTTTTTGAAAGGTTACAAGAAGTGCAAACATTATTGTGAGAATCTAAACATATTTCCGGTATTTGTTGGGCAAGAAGTTGAATCTTGCGGTCTTGAGGATGACCGAGACGCGCGTGCCACGATATTTTCTGAGTTGGAGCCGAATGAAGAGCGGTTCCTTTACAGTTGATAGGGAGTTTGATGTGATAAAGGCCATTGTGAATTGGTCCCCTGAGAAGTACCTGGTTGTCCTGTAAATGCTTAATAACAAATTCATGAGCCGTAAAGGATATCGAAATGTTGTTGTCGGATGTTAGTCTAGAGACAGAAAGGAGGTTATGAGAAATTGACGGGACGTGTAGAATATTTTTCAAGTTGAGCTTACTGTTGGATTCGGGTAGAGGAAGAATGCCCTGACCCAAATTTTGTATAGACAGATTACTGCCATTTGCGATGGAAATTGAATCGAAGCCGTTGTAAGGCGTAGACTACTGCAAGTTGTTGACGTCCGCTGTGAGATGTGAGAACGCCCCCGAGTCCAGAATCCAATCGCCGGTGGCAGCTTGCTGTTGCTGCGCAGTGAGAGCTCGCTGGTTGGTGGTCGGCGCGTAGTTTAGGTTACATCTGTGCCAGCAATTTATTGCTGAGTGACCCATTTTTCCGCAAATTTGGCATTGAGGTCTCTGCGATTGGTTTCTTGTATGCGCTTGAGAATCTTGAGCCGATTGACGAGCTGATTTTGGAACAGAGGATCGGAAATTCGTCCTGCCGCGAATTTTGAAGGATTTTGATCGGTAATTCTGGCTACGATTCATGAAGAGGGCCGTGGATTCGGAGGGAAGAGTTTCTTGATTTTGTTGATGTTGAATGTTTATCTCTTCGCTGCTGAGAAGAGAGTATAAGTCGTCCAGATTTATTGGATGCAGAGAAGTCCTGATGGCGGTTTTGAAAGGATTGTACGCCGTTGGCAGCCCGTTTAGAATATAGAGAACTATATCCTCTGTGTCAACCGTGGAGCCGGCGGCTGCTATATTGTCTATTATCTTCTTGATTTGATCCAGGTATTGATGCATCGACCGGTCTCGCATTTGCACTTGATGAAGCTCGTTCTTGAGCTGTATGACCCGGGAGCGGTTTGTGGGTTGAAGACGGCGTTCGAGTGTCGTCCATACATCTTGGGCTGTGCGAAGAGAGATGACGTGGGGAAGAATGGAGGAAGAGATTGTTGAGAGCAGAGCGGAAACAAGATTACGATCTACCAAAGTCCAGCTACGTCGTTCGGATTCGTCCGTCTCGGGTGGGCAGACGGATTTGCAGGTCAGATGGTCATCAAACCCATTTGCAGCGAAGTGCTGAAAGAGTTGAAGCCTCCAGATTGAGTAATTTTCGGATGTGAGGGAGGTGGGAACCAGGTTCTTGATATTTGAGATCAAGAACTTGAGGTGGGGCGGTATGAAGAGATCGGTCTCTCTGTTGGAGATCGTCGAGGTGTTCCGTCGAGAGCCCGCTGAGTCTTCCTCCGCCATAAGGGATCAAGAGGTGCTGAGAGAGCTTTTAAGCTCTGATACCATGTGAAGTTTCAGGACGAGAGAGAGAGCGTGAGCAGAGAGAGGGAAAAATATTATTACTGCCTTAGCTTATTTACAGAGATACATCTCTATTTATAATAAATATACAATAGTTTGTTTAGCGTGAGAAGGTTCCGGATACATTATATCCATTTCCTTAACAAATATCATATATATCACTTACCCTTATTAGATCTTTTTTTAATGAGGACCATGTTCACTACAAACTTCCTATCGAGGCTACCTCAAAGGTATGCATTTCATGGATTTTCTTAGATATAATGCTATTTATAAAAAGCAAAATTTAAATAAAAGCTTGAAAATAAATCTTTATCCATAGTAGGAATCATGATATAGTTTTATTTAGAAATTTTACTAAGATAATGAACTCAACCTAACTTGCTTCGATGATGGAATCTCCATGTGAATAAGGCCAAATATATTGCGATGACACACTTATTCATTACTTCCAAAAATTCTCCTGTCATGATTTTTTTATCTCCTATATTTTGAAGCTGATGTTATGCACATTATTCTTATAAATAATGACATAGGTGTCTTTGCTAAATAAGTTGTTCAATTCCTTCTTTTAACTAAAAATATTTTTATATTGAATGTCCTCTTGAATGATAAAAATATAAATATTAAAACTAGACTTTGTCGTGTATAGATTTTAGTCACTTTAAGTATACAAATTTTGATTAATTATTCTATGGGGACACTAAATAGCATCCGAAAACGAATGAGAGCGTGTCACATCACTTTTTTATTATGTATCGATGATGTGTATCACTGTATACCGAGTGACATGACACGCTCTCATTCGTATCCAAACGGTCCGGTGACTACACAGAATAATTTCTCTCAAATTTTTTTGTTTCTATTAGAATGTCAACCCTATATGTGTTTAATTCGGTGTAATTGGATGATTCAAAATAGATCTATTGAGAAGAGTATCTTTAGTCTCTTTAACTTCTCTTACATTTTTTTTTTGTGGAGACAATTAATTTCAAAAATATTAGATTTAACGGAGTTTCAAATACATAACACAAGTTGCGGCTTGCCTACCTCATCCAATGCTCGACACCAGGCGTTGACCACAATTGTTATCATCACAATTTGTTGTCCCCATTGCAGTTGATACCGCTGTTGTGCGCCACCTTCGCCTGATGTCATGGGAAATTGCTCATTACAACCACGAACTAAGATTATTAATGTTTGCCTCTCATTGGCTATCATTATTGCAGCCTATCATTAACCTTTCTTTGTTACTATATTGTTGATATTTGAAGTTAAATAAATAAAAATAATATCATGTATTTATTTTACACTCATTTTAATAACTTTAAATATTTTTAAATATATTATATTTATTTTATATTATATTATATTTTATTTTACTCTGCATTGAATTTTAACCTATCAAATATCTCCATAAAAAAAAAAAAAAAAATTTCTAGCTCACTTCATAAAGAAGAATCATTGCAAAGAGAAAAATCAAAAGTACTTTATTTTTTTTGGGAAAATTTGGGAGCCTTAGCTCATGTATTAAAATAAAAGGTTCAGTTACACGTATAAATCAAAAACCCGTAAAAGAACAAGGAGAGTAAACCCAAGGATAAAAACAACCATGGTTCAGCTCAAACAACAAAGAGATGGGAGAGAACAAAATTACAACGGGGACTTAGGCAAAATTGAGAGCACCCAAAATTACATCCGAGTTCATAAATTGACTGTAAGATGATTCCGAGATGATGCAGCTTCCCCGGTTGCCACATACTTGCAAAAAACCGACCAAAAATAGAAACTGGGCCATCCAAGGGGAACTGTTAGGCGGCCAGCAGTCAAAACAGTGCTCCCAGATCATCATTGTCCCTCCAAAAAACTTCCTCCAGCAAAATTCCATCGAATTCCAGCGGTCAAAAAGAGGATCAGAATAGATTAGGAAACTTTTGTATAAGCAACTCCACATTTTTCCAACCGCAAGCCTTCCTTCTAATAATCGATTTGATATTGACAGTCACCACAAAGGGGAGACAACCAAGAATTAGAGAAACGTCTGTTGTTTCTCTCCCTCGAAAGATGATAAACAATATAGGCCAAGATAGAGAAACAAAAATTTTTCTCTAAGTGCGAGGAATATTCAGAGTCTAGAAAATCATATGCTTGAAACAAGTTAGGCCTAAATAAAAATATCTCAAAAATCGGTAATACCATCATGAAAACAGTGAAAGAATAATCACAATCAAAGAAAATGTGATGATGAGATTCATGCACGTTAGAACAAAAAGAGCAGCGAGGGGAGACAGGCAACTCCCTTCGAATAAGCACATCAGTACACTTGAGTTTTTCAGTAATGACCATCCAAGCAAAACAAGCAAACTTGAGTGAGCCCTTCTTATGCCGAATGAATCTATGCCATGAAACCTCCTCCAAATGAGAATAAAAATTAGCATAAATTTGCTTAAAATTGGGATTGTAAGAGCCATCCCAAGCAATAACAGATTGCTCCATAATACCCACATTCATAACAGTTGAGCGCACATGAGGCGGCAAGTAATCGGGTAAAAACCAATGACCATTCACAATGAATTCATCAACCACCTTATAATTGAGCCTAGAGTCACAACAAACATCCCCCAGCATGCTACCGCCAAGCCAAGGATCCCACTCGAAAGAGAAATTGCAATTACAGCCAACAGAGAGGGAAAGGGTCGGCTTAATCTTATGAGCCACAGCACAAATGCCCTTCCAGAATTTAGAAGCAGAGGGTGGAGGAGTTTTGAAGGGAGACTCAAATTTTGCTCTCAACCAAGAGCCAGCCAGAGAAGGAAATTGAAAGTCTCCAAATAAATGAGCAAGCAACAGCAAAATAGCAAGCATCAAAAAATAGGATGCCTAAGGCCCCCATATATCTTAGGCTTAGCAATATCAAAAGTACTTTACGAAGAACAATCACTGTTTTGTTTAAAAAAAAACACAAGTAAAAAATTGCAAGAGTTAGCATTTCGATGTATGTGGAAGTATTCCTTATTACATTTTGTATTAAGCAACACAACATTTTTTTTTTTTTTTTTGTAAAAACTCGTGGAGGGGCATATACGTTAATATTGATAAAAATTTTAGGCCATTAAAGGAACGTAAGCTCACTAAAAATACTTCACACGAATAAAAACATACGAGCTATTGATCCAACTAATACAAGGATAATGAACAAGCAAAGAAAAAAGAGCAAAGTGAAACAAAACAACCATCAACATACCCAAAAGCAACAGTCCAGCTACCAACCACGGTAAGCAACCAAGCACCTCGGCACGAAAGGGCAGACCTGCAAAAAACAAATAAAAGAACCACAACAAGAGAAAGATCAACCCCAAAAAACCAAACAGATCGAATAGAAGATCTGAACCCCATGAAGTCAAACAAACAACCACCAGAAACACCCACAGCTTACCAAAGCAACAATAAATTGCACACTCCAAATACAGTAGACCACACACTACAAAAACACTAATTTCTTCTTGGATTTTCTCCTCCTGCGTTTGGAGACACGCGAAAAGAGCTTTATCAATAACATTACCAACACTTAAGCCATAAAGCTCCTAAACCGATTGAACATCACCAAATTCCTCACCATCCACAGAAGAAGGGGAAGTAGAAACAACATCCCGATCCGAGGTGCCTGAACAAGTGATACCAGACGGATAAACAAATCGAGCAAACAAACCTTTATGGGACATAATCATTAAAGGGACATCGACAAGAGCACCCTCAGGCCCATCAACGAGAGGCAAATCCATATAACCAGCAAATCCTTATTACATTTTGTATTAAGCAGCACAACATATAATAGTGTTCTAAAAAAATGTTGGGAGTGCAGCAAATCTGGCACTACAACGAGGAATTGGCGAGCATATATAGCTTTCCTGAATGAAAAAGTTATTTGATAAGCAAATCTCATCAATTATAAAAACATATAGCTTCCAGACACATTTCCTACTATTTATTTTATCGCAGAAGTAGTTGAAAAGCTAATCCAAACAGTCACTTAGGCTTCATTTAGGATGTCTTTTTTTTTTTTTTTTTTGTGCTTCTTAAAGAAGATTTTTAATAAAAAAATTAAAATTTAATACTAAAAAATTATTTTAAAATCAATAAAAGAAGTTGTCTCAAGTCTTAATTAGAACTCGTTTGGGGTTGATATTTACTACTATTTAATTTTGGTCACAATAAATAATTTTTCCATCACACAGGAAATATAATGAATTTAAAGGCTTAAAATATGTCATAAAATGGAATGTTGTGTGGTGACAATGACATTTTTTGCTTTATTTGGATTGAGGGAAAGTGAATGGATTTTTAGTAATCAAATTTTATTTTATTTTTTAAAAAATTGTTCGGTTTGCGTTTTTTTAATTATTTTATTTTTCATTCTTGAAATTAAATAAATATAGATGAATTTTTTAGTTTTAATTAAAATTGATATGAATGAATAAATATTATAAAAATAATTTAATCTGCATATTTAATTATTTATTTGATATTTAAATCATATTTATACATAAAATAATTTTCAAATTTTAAAATAAATAAAATATAAAAACAAACATAAAATATAGAATAAATTATTTATCAACTACGGTCCCTCCGATCGCTTTCACCCGACAATTAATGATCCCCACCACAATCGCCCGACTATGGCCCCTATGACCTTCATCGGTCGACTAATATGATATCTCTGACCACTGTCGCTTAATTATCGACTATGATCTCTTTGACCTTTTCACCCAACAAGTCCCCTCTGGCCTCTACCACAACCGGCCAACTATGGCCGGCCGGCCTTTGACCTTTGTCGTCCAACTAAGGTCCTACCGACCAAACAAACATGCAATCATTTTTTTGAAAACAACTCTAATATTGCTGAATTCTTTCAACTCCATGTGCTCTATATGACGTATATTTATCACATTGAGCTCAAATCTTTCCTTGAGGAAAGACATCATTTTTATTCGACCACAAACTTTAATAGAATCATTTTGATTGAGTCAGACCCCATGATTTTTTCCCTTTTCAGTGCTCTCCACATAAAAATATCGACATCTCTTATGACTATTGCACTCATCTCTTATTTGTATGTGTTAGATACTCGTATAAAGTTGGGATGCTAAATCCTATTTCTCTCTACTCAGTGAATAGTCAGACGTGGAACAATATTTATGCCAATAAATTCAAATCAAACATATCGCATAAACTCTTAAATTTGCCACTGTGATAGCCAAATTATATTTTTTGAAATATTTTCATGTTTGATGGCTCACTTATGTGCATTCGTATTATATACGTATATGAGCTCTGAATCATAAGCATATTTTTATGAATTTTCATTGAGCTATCAAATTAAACTATCTTCCTGATTTTCTTAATTAATTTTTTTAATTATTTAATCTTATATTTTGTAGTGGTTGTAATGACCATTAAATGAACAGAAGGTTTAAAACCTTAAGAAATTAATTTTTTTTTAGTTTCAGTTAAATGCAGGACTATTTATTTCATTAAAACAATTGCTGATCTGATTAATAAAGATTAAAATAGCATAAATTAAGAAAGTTAAATATTTGATTTGAATAAAGCTCTCCTCTTTTATATATTTTTAGGCTGAGGCTTCGTTTGGGACAGCTTTCTTACAGTATTAAGAAGTAATTTTTTAGTACAATATTTTTAATTCAAAAATTTTTTATGCTAAAAAACTAAAAAAATTGCTTAAAAAGTAATAAGAAAGCTATAAACCTTAGTTTCGAACAGCTTTTGATTAATGTGATTGATTATTTTATTGAATAGTTTCTTAATTAATTATTTTCTCTTAAACTGAGCTCAGTAAGTTCCATAGAAGCTTCAACAAAATCATTAGCTCTTGATCTTACTCATAATAAAGAACAGTACAATTCATGGGTGCTATATATAATTAATAATATATAGGACTGAAGCTAACCTAATACATTAATGGAGGAATATAAAACAGTAAAAAAATTAAACTCTGAATAAAGAATTAAGTGTCATCATTATTATATTAATTATAAATTAATTCTTATTTGATTGCTAATGTGAGATTATTCTTCTTTCAAGCATATTTTAAAAGGACAAGGTAAAAGTATGACATGCATCAAATATTCATTTTGATGAGTGGCTCACAACCATGATAGTAGTTGAGTTTAAGGGTTTAGTAAGGGAGAGATTATTATGTGCAGAGTTTAGAGATAAAGAACCATTTGATTTTGTGATTGTGAACAATAAAAGTATAATTACTATTCACCACAACTCTTTTATTATTCACATATGCTCTTTTACTATTTTCCTTTGCTCTTTCACTATACTTTTTACTATTCACAATCATAAAACCGAACGGTTCTCTATATCTGAACTCCACATGTAATAGTCTCTCATAATAAGGTAAGCCGAGACATGAACTAGCTTGAGATTGACTTGATAAATGCTAGTGAGCAGAGCTCGATGAGCCACCAAGCAAAGCTTGAGACTGCCACAACTTAATTGACTCATTAGCTCATAAGCCAACTCATTTAAAATATAATGATATCAAGTACGTTTAAAATATATTAGAATTTAGAAGCTTAAATATAACACAATTAAAAATATTTTAAAATTATATCTCACTTTTTTATATCAAGTAATTATTTATTATTTATCTTCTAAATTTTAATTATTTTTTAAAATTTATTATAATAATTACTTTAATTACAATCATTCTCTCTTTCAATATACACAAACTGGTTCGAACTCAAGAACTCGATTAATTAATAAAGTTCAAACTCAAATTTGAGATGACCCGAACTCGACTCAACTTGTTTACATCCTTAGTTGAGTTAATTAAGGCTTCATTTGGAACAACTTTTGAATATTGTTTTTTAGTTGTCTTTAACAAATTTTTAACTAAAAAATTACTTTAAAAAACAGTAAAAAAGCTATTCCAAACGAAAGAACAATTCAACTTATAAGAACAATAGCATGTGTCTATGTCGAGAAAATAGTACCAAATTTAATCTAATTTTTTTTCTAACTTAAATTTATAAATCTAACACCCATTTTTTTTATTTACAGTATCATAAATCTCAAAAATCAAAACAAAATCTCAATTAATATATATTTTTATTTTTTTATTAAATTCTCAAAAAATTAATTGTTATTTATACCGATATATACATTTGTAAGTTTATTTTCTTATGACTTATATTAAAAGTTTTAAAAAATAAAAAATAGATATATATTAAAAGTTTTGATACGACATCACAAAATCATCTTGATCAGGCACGAATCTCGAGGCAAAACCTAGTTGGAAACTTCAAAAATTAATTTCGGGAGCATATGAACTCCGATTTCATTGAGCTTACAGTCAAACTGAGCGTCTCGGAAATACAAACCCAACGACACCAAGATCAACCCAATCCGAGCCCAAATGAGTCCGAATCAAAGGTTCGAAGTGCTGTTGTAAGGTTCAAACCGCAATTTGAGTTACCAAACGGTCTCCGATTTTGACGAGCTTATACTCGAATCGAGCGGCTCGACGAGACGAATCCAACGAGCCCAAGATTATCGAATTCCGACATCATTAAGGCCATCAAATGTCCAACGAACGGTGCATGATTAAAAGATTCGATATCGACCGTCCATTCAAACCACTCCCTGTTCGCCCTTGATCTCACGCCTATTTACGGGCTATGCCACTCCAGAAAAACTATAAATAGAGCCCTCATTCTACACCAAGGGACTGAAGTGAAGAGAGAGAAGAAGAAGAGAAGGAGAAGGAGAAAGGGGAATAGGAGATTCCTCACCTCCTCGACCACCGCCGCCGGAGCTTTTCCTGCCGCCTGAAGACGCCGGAACTCTGCCGGACTTTCAGGAAACGCCAGGAACTCGCAGAAGAGAGAAGAAGAAGAGGAGAAAGGTGAAAAGGAGATTCCTCACCTCCTCGACCACCGCCTAAACTCTTCCTGCCGCCTGAAGACGCCGGAACTCTGCCGGATTTTCGAGAAACGCCGGGAATTCGCAGGGATTTTGTAAACTCACTGGAAGAAACAAGTTGTATTTGGATTATCCCGACTTGTGGGACGAAATCCGCCATCTGTAATCTGCAAAATCACTAGTGGAACTTTGCAACTGGGCGAGGCCCCGTGGTTTTTCCCTTTTTGGGTTTTCCACGTAAAAACTCTTGGTGTTCACTCCTCTTTTCTGTTTGTGTGTTAAACTTACGTGCAACGCTCGGACGCAAATTCATAAAACTCTACCGCCGCGTATTTTCTAACACGCAACAGTTTGGCGCCGTCTGTGGGAACCACAATCCCACTACTTCGAGTACTGCTACGATGGTGAATAGGCGCAGCAGTCGTTTAGTTGGAGCTTCTCGCTCCAACTCTCATCAGTCCAGAAATCTGTCTATTAACCATAGACGACTAATGTCAGCATCTTTTCACCCTGGGGGGCAGAATGCTGCCGGAGAAGGGACTTTGGGACATTCTTTAGAAGAAAGAATCCGGAAGATGGAAGAATCGCAAAACGAGATCCTCCAACTCCTACGAGATGATCGACAGCCGACGTTGGAGGAGATCCTTCCCCCTCGGGATCCACCAAGGGTTGAAGATATTCAATTCGAGCGTCGACAAGAACAAATTCGTCTTCCTCCACATCCTCAGTCACAACACGAAGATGAACTTGCCGATACAGCGAGTTCAACACATCCTCGCATTTTTTCGGAACTCCCAGAAGGCTCTCTCCAACCACACATTGCAGGACTCCCTCACAATGTCCTACGTCGTGAACTGCGAAAATTGGTACGGAAAGAGTTCCCCCGAGGAGATGTGAGGCGTGCTCTCCGATAGAGGAATTTCCAGGAATCATCACCTCTAACGGAAGCCATTCTTCAGCACCCCATTCCAGTAGGATTCAAAGTGCCAAATGTTGAGTCCTACGACGGGACGACCGACCCATATGAGCATATCGACTACTACAGAACCATCATGCATATTCAACGAGCATCAGACGCGCTCCTCTGCCAGGTCTTTCCCGCCACCCTTAAAGGACAGGCCCGAACATGGTTCTACTCGCTTCCACCTGGAACGATCCCCTCTTTTGTCAAATTGGCCAAAGTATTCGTCGAACAATTTGTGGCCAATCGAAGAATTGCTAAGGATTCTTCCCACCTCTCCGGGATTCGCCAAAATGAGGGAGAATCGTTGAAGGAGTATTTTCAACGATTTTCCACTGAAGCACGACAGATTCCAGGAGTAGACCCTGAATTACTCAGAGGGGTCTTTCTTGGAGGTCTTCGTCCTGGCCCCTTCTATTCGGCCCTTATGCGAGACACTGTCCATTCGTACGCTGACTTGATCCATCGCGTGGAGGCACAAATCTCTGCGGATGAAGCTATAAATGCTCACAGGAAACAGTTTGAGCAAATCAGCGGGAAGCACAAAGGTGCACCTGGGATGGATAATTCTTTCTCACAGCAGAAAAAGCATGAGAAGAATAATCTACCTCATAGGTCTCCGTCACCACGACGAGGACCTCGCCAAGAAAAGGAGTACACACCACTCAATACATCCCAATCAAATGTATTAATGGCCATCCGGGATCAGGAGAATGTGAAATGGCCACATCCTTTGAAGCCCAACGTCGGAAATCAGGAGCAATATTGCCACTTCCACCGTAGCCGTGGGCACACTACTGAAGCATGTTGGCAACTCAAGGAAGAAGTTGAGAGACTAATCCAGCAAGGATATCTCCAACAATTCATCAAGAATGCGCCAACCCGAGAGGAAGCTCGTCCCGCTGGGGGGCAAAGTCAACAACAAAGACAACCATTGAATAATATTCAAATGGTTGGAGAGATTGAATGATCACACACTTTGTGTATTTGTATTAGCAATATTACTTGTCTTGTTGTCACTCTTATATTGAGTAGAGTGTTACTTTGATATCTCTAATATCTTCTTTCAAGCTGAATGTTGTCGTATTGTCACCGTGCGAAGATCTTGTGTGTTGAGTACTTTGTAATTTGTAAGTCGTACCAGGGAACTATTGTACTATGCTTACGTAATGCAGTAATAGAATGTTCATGTTGTTGTGATATGATTTTTCCTCTTATGAAAGATAAGAAAAAACTTCTCAAACTCTTTTTCCGTGATTCGAGGAATACACAATTCATATTGTATCTCAATCACCGGACGATCAATCCCAGGGGGATTTGATCCTGACCTCATCCACACAGGTTAACGTCGTCGAGCAGGGCTCCGACATACAACCTCGGATAGGTCTTACATCCTTGGTGGATTCTCTCGACCTCTTCCACACAGGTTAACGTCGTCGAGCAGGGCTCCGACATACAACCTCGGATAGGTCTTACATCCTTGGTGGATTCTCTCGACCTCTTCCACACATGTTAATGTCATCGAACAAATGTTCTGACATACAACATCGGATAGGTCTCACATTCTTGGTGGATTCTCCTGACCTCATCCACACAGGTTAACGTCGTCGAGCAGGGCTCCGACATACAACCTCGGATAGGTCTTACATCCTTGGTGGATTCTCTCGATCTCTTCCATACAGGTTAATATCATCGAACAAATATTCTGACATACAACCTCGGATAGGACCTCTACTCGTCGTCGAACTTCTGCTCGTTAGCGGACTCCTACCCGACGTCGTACTTCTCCCTGTCGTCGGATTTCTGCCTGTCAGCAGACTTCTACCCGACAGCGGACTCCTACTCATCGTCAGACTCCTGCTCGTCGATGAATTCTCGTCGGTCTTCTACCCGTCGTTGAACTTCTACCCGACATCAGACTTCTGTTCGTCAGCAGAGCGGACTTATACCCGACGTCGGACTTCTGATCGTCAGAAGACTCCTACGCATCGTCGGACTTCTTCTCGTTAGCGGACTCCTACCCGACGTCGTACTTCTCCCTGTCGTCAGACTTCTGCTCGTCAGAAGACTCCTACGCATCGTCAGACTTCTGCTCGTTAGCGGACTCCTACCCGACGTCGTACTTCTCCCCGTCGTCAGACTTCTGCTCGTCAGAAGACTCCTACGCATCATCGGACTTCTGCTCGTTAGCGGACTCCTACCCGACGTCGTACTTCTCCCTGTCGTCAGATTTCTGCTCGTCAGCGGATTTCTACCTGACATCGGACTTCTGCTCGTCAGTTGACTTCTGCTCGTCAGAAGACTCCTACGCATCGTCGGACTTCTGCTCGTTAGCGGACTCCTACCCGACGTCGTACTTCTCCCTATCGTCTGATTTATGCTCGTCAGTCGACTTTTGCTCGTCGTCAGACTTCTGCTCGTTAGCGGACTCCTACCCGACGTCGTACTTCTCCCTGTCGTCAGATTTCTGCTCGTCAGCGGATTTCTACCTGACATCGGACTTCTGCTCGTCAGTTGACTTCTGCTCGTCGTCAGACTTCTGCTCGTCAGAAGACTCCTACGCATCGTCGGACTTCTGCTCGTTAGCGGACTCCTACCCGACGTCGTACTTCTCCCTATCGTCGGATTTCTGCTCGTCAGCGGATTTCTACCCGACATCGGACTTCTGCTCGTCAGCGGACTTCTACTCATCGTCAGACTTCTGCTCGTCAGAAGACTCCTATGCATCGTCGGACTTCTGCTCGTTAGCGGACTCCTACCCGACGTCGTACTTCTACTCGTCGTCAGACTTCTGCTCGTCAGAAGACTCCTACGCATCGTCGGACTTCTGCTCGTTAGCGGACTCGTACCCGACGTCGTACTTCTCCCTGTCGTCAGATTTCTGCTCGTCAGCGGATTTCTACCCGACATCGGACTTCTGCTCGTCAGTCAACTTTTGCTCGTCGTCAGACTTCTGCTCGTCAGAAGACTCCTACGCATCGTCGGATTTCTGCTCATTAGCAGACTCCTACCCGACGTCGTACTTCTCCCTATCGTCGGATTTCTGCTCATCAGCAGACTCCTACTCGTCATCAGACTTCTGCTCGTCAGCAGACTTCTACCCGACGTCGGACTTCTGCTCGTCAGCGGACTTCTACCCGACGTCGGACTTCTGCTCGTCAGCAAACTTCTACTCGTCGCCAGACTCCTGCTCGTCGACGAATTTTCGTCGGTCTTCTACCCGAAGTCAGACTTCTTCCTGTCGTCGGACTTCTGCTCGTCGGCAGACTACTACGCGTCATCGGCTTCTCGCAACGCATTCTCGAACTCTCCCCTTTGACTCCACACTCGATCGTTGACTACTAACGGGCTTCAACTCGATCGTCCATCGCGAACAAACCTCCGCTCAGATGAAAAAGAGATCCCGTAGGCTTCTGCGCGCAAGGAGGGGCACTAAGTCGAGCAGGAAAGAATTCCAACTCGCAAATAGCGGAAGCCTCAACCGCCAATAAGCCGGAGGGGGAGGAAGAAATCCCGTAACTCCTGCACCAGAGAGGGAGCGCTAATTCGAGCGAGGGACATTTCCCACGCGCAAAACAGCGGTAGCCTCAATGTCAGAGAGCCAGAGGGAGAGGAAGAAATCCCGTAACTCCTGCACCAGAGAGGGAGCGCTAATTCGAGCGAGGGACATTTCCCACGCGCAAAACAGCGGTAGCCTCAATGTCAGAGAGCCAGAGGGAGAGGAAAAAATCCCGTAACTCCTGCACCAGAGAGGGAGCGCTAATTCGAGCGAGGGACATTACCCACGCGCAAAACAGCGGTAGCCTCAATGTCAGAGAGCCAGAGGGAGAGGAAGAAATCCCGTAACTCCTGCACCAGAGAGGGAGCGCTAATTCGAGCGAGGGACATTTCCCACGCGCAAAAACAGCGGTAGCCTCAATGCCAGAGAGCCAGAGGGAGAGAGAGGAGAAGGTGCAAGTTTCCTAAGGGCCTAGGAGTCCTATTTATAGGTTTTTGGAGAAAAAGGGGGGAAGTTATTACAAATTTCGGAATTATCCTATTTTAGAAAAATTTTAGGAATTTTTTGCAATTTTTTGGGATTTTTTCGGAATTTTTTGGACCCAAAAATAGCAAAAATGCTATTTTTCAACGTACGTGGGGCCCACTAGGTCGGTGCGGCCAACCGACCGCACGAAGAGGCGCGGCCAGCGCGGCAATCCGCGGCAGGCATGCGCGGATTGCGGCCAGCCACCGCTGCAGGCGCGGCAGCCACGCGCGGCAGCCCCAGGCGCAGCCCTCCGCGGGTGCGACTAGCCAGGCGCGCGGCTAGCCCAAGCACGGGTGCGACTAGCCAGGCGCGCGGCTAGCCCAGGCGCAGCCCTCCGCAGGCGCGGGCGCAGCCCTTTGCGGGCACGCACGCGGCCGCAGCGCCGCCGGCAGTGGCGGCGGTCGGCCGACGGCAGCGACGGCCGGTTCGGCCGGTTCGGTCGCCTGGTCCGTTTTGGGCCCATTTTTTCGCCCCGGGAAGACCAAATCGGACGTTTTTGGGGTCCCGGACCCGTTTTTCGACGTTCCGGACTCAATTTTAGCATTTTCAGAGCCGTTCGGGGCTTCTACAATCCCGATCAATCCTGGGCCACTCAGAAAAATTTTCTGAAATTTGTGACACATATTTTCGGACCCCTGAAGCTACGACGTCCGAAAATAGGGGGGCAACTGATACGGCATCACAAAATCATCTTGATCAGGCACGAATCTCGAGGCAAAACCTAGTTGGAAACTTCAAAAATTAATTTCGGGAGCATATGAACTCCGATTTCATTGAGCTTACAGTCAAACTGAGCGTCTCGGAAATACAAACCCAACGACACCAAGATCAACCCAATCCGAGCCCAAATGAGTCCGAATCAAAGGTTCGAAGTGCTGTTGTAAGGTTCAAACCGCAATTTGAGTTACCAAACGGTCTCCGATTTTGACGAGCTTATACTCGAATCGAGCGGCTCGACGAGACGAATCCAACGAGCCCAAGATCATCGAATTCCGACATCATTAAGGCCATCAAATGTCCAACGAACGGTGCATGATTAAAAGATTCGATATCGACCGTCCATTCAAACCACTCCCTGTTCGCCCTTGATCTCACGCCTATTTACGGGCTATGCCACTCCAGAAAAACTATAAATAGAGCCCTCATTCTACACCAAGGGACTGAAGTGAAGAGAGAGAAGAAGAAGAGAAGGAGAAGGAGAAAGGGGAATAGGAGATTCCTCACCTCCTCGACCACCGCCGCCGGAGCTTTTCCTGCCGCCTGAAGACGCCGGAACTCTGCCGGACTTTCAGGAAACGCCAGGAACTCGCAGAAGAGAGAAGAAGAATAGGAGAAAGGGGAAAAGGAGATTCCTCACCTCCTCGACCACCGCCTAAACTCTTCCTGCCGCCTGAAGACGCCGGAACTCTGCCGGATTTTCGAGAAACGCCGGGAATTCGCAGGGATTTTGTAAACTCACTGGAAGAAACAAGTTGTATTTGGATTATCCCGACTTGTGGGACGAAATCCGCCATCTGTAATCTGCAAAATCACTAGTGGAACTTTGCAACTGGGCGAGGCCCCGTGGTTTTTCCCTTTTTGGGTTTTCCACGTAAAAACTCTTGGTGTTCACTCCTCTTTTCTGTTTGTGTGTTAAACTTACGTGCAACGCTCGGACGCAAATTCATAAAACTCTACCGCCGCGTATTTTCTAACACGCAACAAGTTTAAATTATAAAAATAGATAATATTACTGTTATTTAAGGAAAAAAACTTTCCTATTTAACAAATGGTCAACTCTTTTATTGCGATCTATCTCTCTCTACCATGTGATCAGCACAAGTAAACGCCATTAATTAATAATTAAAATTTTGAAGAATGGAGCACATGCAGAGCTCTGCCCTCTGAACAATTTAGTACATTTAATGCTTCAATAGATAAATATATGAAAAATTTATGTGTGTGTTTTTTTAAGGATTGAAAGCATTAGGCTTCATTTGAAGAGAAATTATTTTGTGTGGATTTTGAATCATTCTAAGACAAATCATAGTCCGTTATGTCACCCGGTACACAGTAGTACTAAACACCGGAAACCAACAAACGGACGATGTGGCGCATTGTTGATTCGTCGCCAAACGTCATCCAGAATCCGCACAGAATAATTAATCACATTTGGGACAACTTTCTTGTTTGCTTTAGTGTAAAAATTTCTTTAACAAAAAAATTTTGTACTAAAATGTTATTTTACAAAGCAATAAGAAAACTGTTTCAAACAAAATTTTCTGTTTCATTTGGCATAAAATTTTTATTGTTTTTAAAGGGATTTTTTTATACAAAAATTTCTAATTCTAGATATTTTTGTACTTAAAATTTATTTTAAAAAGTAATAAAAAAATTCATCTCAATTGAAATCTTAATCTGCATGCAAACAACATTTTACTCTGTTAATTAAGCAACAACTTTCTTATGATGATTCTCAACAGCAAAAGTTGGCATCCCATAGAATCATAAAGCATCAAGCCAACCCTAACCATCATTAATCCCTTACTATTTCAACAAAAAGCACTTTCTAAAAAGTCATTCCTATCTCTCTCTTCTCTCCTCATAAACTAACATTTAATACCTCAATGGCTACTAAACTTTTTTAACCACTTGCCTTATATACATAATTAATTACTACAGAAAAATAAATTAATTTGTACTAAACTAACTATTAATTTACAATAGCAAGGCAGATCATATAATAAAGAGAAACTATTCTGTAGGGAGTCCGAATGAAAAGAACTGTCTGGATTGTAAGTGTACACACACTATGTACATAATATTCATATTTTATTTTTTAGTAATCAAATTTTATTTTATTTTTTAAAAAATTGTTCGGTTTGCGTTTTTTTAATTATTTTATTTTTCATTCTTGAAATTAAATAAATATAGATGAATTTTTTAGTTTTAATTAAAATTGATATGAATGAATAAATATTATAAAAATAATTTAATCCGCATATTTAATTATTTATTTGATATTTAAATCATATTTATACATAAAATAATTTTCAAATTTTAAAATAAATAAAATATAAAAACAAACATAAAATATAGAATAAATTATTTATCAACTACGGTCCCTCTGATCGCTTTCACCCTACAATTAATGATCCCCACCACAATCGCCCGACTATGGCCCCTTCGACCTTCATCGGTCGACTAATATGATCTCTCTGACCACCGTCGCTTAATTATCGACTACGATCCCTTTGACCTTTACACCCAACAAGTCCCCTCTGGCCTCTACCACAACCGGCTGACTATGGCCGGCCTTTGACCTTTGTCGTCCAACTAAGATCCTACCGACCAAACAAACATGCAATCATTTTTTTGAAAACAACTCTAATATTGCTGAATTCTTTCAACTCCATGTGCTCTATATGACGTATATTTATCACATTGAGCTCAAATCTTTCCTTGAGGAAAGACATCATTTTTATTCGACCACAAACATTAGACGTGGAACAATATTTATGCCAATAAATTCAAATCAAACATATCGCATAAACTCTTAAATTTGCCACTGTGATAGCCAAATTATATTTTTTGAAATATTTTCATGTTTGATGGCTCACTTATGTGCATTCGTATTATATACGTATGTGCATTCATATTATACTATAGTATATGAGCTCTGAATCATAAGCATATTTTTATGAATTTTCATTGAGCTATCAAACTATCTTCCTGATTTTCTTAATTAATTTTTTTAATTATTATTATTATTATTATTTTTTTTTTGGGAAATTTTGGGGCCAAAGCCCATATATTTCAAAAGAAAAGAGTTACAAGAGCAAATATAAAACTAAACGACTAAACCTTGCATAAGCACACAAACAAAACCTTATGCAAAGTCTGAAAAAACCACAACTATACCCCCAAATACAGTGACAAAAAAAAAAAGAAGAAAACAACATAAAATTCGCAGATCAAAACTTGAACAAGTTCAATAGAACTCTTGTAATAAAAAACCACGAGCAGCAACGATCCAGGTCCCAGCAAAGTTGGCAGGTAGAATAATCATCCAAAAGTGCTTCTGCATCCAGCATCCAGCAAGAGAAAGCCTGAAAAATTAAGAAAGCCAAAAGAAACAAGGCAGCAACAGCAAAAAAAAGATCTCCAAAAATGCTCCAGCATCCTTATAATCAGGGATCCGGCTTTTATCAACTAAAGAACTAAAGAACAGCATATCCCTGGTTGCCCCGAAGGCCCTCCAAGGGAAAGAAATAACAGAGAGTAGCAATGGTGTATCATCAAAACCAGCAAAAAACAAGAACAGCAGCAGCAAAAATGCACCAACCCAGCAATCAGAAATTTTCCAGTAGCTCATTAGCATTTTTCCACCTTGAGACTTTCTCAATAATCAGCCTTTTGATATGATAAAGAAGAGAGGAAGAGCTACGAAACTCATTACCAAATCTCCTGCAATTTCTTTCTCTCCAAAGTTGATAAATGATGCAGCAAATCATTAGGAAATAAAAATTCCTAAAGTGTTGTGAATAAGAAAATTCATTCTCCACCCATTGGCACAATTGCAGAATAGTAGGTCTAAAGAAGAAGTTCTTCGAACCAGGAATAAGAGAATTCAGTATCGAAAAAGAGTAGGAACACTCAAAGAAAAGATGATTCACAGTTTCAGGAGCATAATGGCAGAGAGAGCATTTTTCTTGCACATAAATAGATCTTAATTTTAAGGCATCCTGAGTTTTCAAACCCCCAACAAGAGCAAGCCAAACATAAACCGAATGTTTCAAGATGTTTTTGTTGTGCCAAACATAATTATACCAGCTACAATCAGTCAAATGACTATAGCAATCCAGCAGGAAATCTGAAAATTTAAGCTTGTTATTGTGTTTCCAAAGTAAACACACAGTAGAGTTTTCCTGAATTTCGATTCTACAAATATCAGATTTTATATTCATAGGAATATCATTTGGCAGCACCCAATTTGCATCAGATATATAATTCTTGAGGAGAGGATAAGAGAAGCTATCCAGTGAAACACCTCCCCCCAATTCCGCTAGAGAAGAGTTATTACACCAATGATCCCAAAATACAGAAATAGGAGCATTAGGTGTAATAATGAACTTAAAATTTGATTTTGCCAAAACAGCTGTCTTACAGACTGACATCCAAAATTTTCTAGCATCGGAAGATGGAGGACGCCAAGGAGACGTATAGTGAGCAGTTAACCAGTCAGATAATGGAGAGTTACAATTATACATCCGATAAATGACAGAACAGTTAAAAGCATGAGTAAGAGCACATAAAGAAGGAATGCCCAATCCCCCTTTCAGAATAGGCTTGCAAACAGTATCCCAGGATATCATATGCAGTTTGCTTAAGCTAGTAATGTCTCCAAAGAAAAGAAATTTAGAGCAAGTTTTCTTAAAAAACTTAATAACAGTCTTAGGTAAGATGGAACCTCTAATCCAATAAGCTATTGTATTTTGAATTGTAAACTTTAAGTATTGCAGTCTCCCGGCCAGAGATAATAGGTTAGCTTTCCATCCAGTAAATTTCTTATTCAACTTATCCATCAAAGGCAAGAAATCAATGACCTTCAACCTATAGAAGGAGATAGGAATGCCAAGGTATGTGATCTTTGATGCAACATTATAGATAGAGAGAGCTTGGCACAATCTATCTTGATTTCTTTGATTTTTGGAAAACATAACAGAGCACTTATCAAAATTAATATGCAAACCCGAAGCAACAGCAATTCTTATTGGAATAGCTGAAAGTGTTAAACAATTCTCCACAGTAGCCTCACCAATAATTAAAACATCATCCGCATAAAGAAGATGAGATAAGTGATAGTCACCATCTTTAAAACCTTTAAAACCTCTCTCTTCCAAAAGATTAGAAAAGGCATCCATGACCAGACAAAATAAATAAGGGCTGATAGGACAACCTTGCCTTAGCCCTGCAGATGAAGAGAAATAACCTTCCAAAGCACCGTCAATTACCACAGAAAAATTAACATTTGTAATACAAGCCTTAATCCATTGGATAAAAGGTTTAGGGAATCCTTTTTGAGACATACGTGCAAGTAAAAATTCTCTGGATACCGAATCAAAAGCTTTTTTGATATCAATCTTTTTTTAATTATTTAATCTTATCTTTTGTAGTGGTTGTAATGACCATTAAATGAACGGAAGGTTTAAAACCTGAAGAAATTAATTTTTTTTTAGTTTCAGTTAAATGCAGGACTATTTATTTCATTAAAACAATGGCTGATCTGATTAATAAAGATTAAAATAGCATAAATTAAGAAAGTTAAATATTTGATTTGAATAAAGCTCTCCTCTTTTATATATTTTTAGGCTGAGGCTTCGTTTAGGACAGCTTTCTTACAGTATTAAGAAGTAATTTTTTAGTACAATATTTTTAATACAAAAATTTTTTATGCTAAAAAACTGAAAAAATTGCTTCAAAAGTAATAAGAAAGCTATAAACCTTAGTTTCGAACAGCTTTTGATTAATGTGATTGATTATTTTATTGAATAGTTTCTTAATTAATTATTTTCTCTTAAACTGAGCTCAGTAAGTTCCATAGAAGCTTCAACAAAATCATTAGCTCTTGATCTTACTCATAATCAAGAACAGTACAATTCATGGGTGCTATATATAATTAATAATATATAGGACTGAAGCTAACCTAATACATTAATGGAGGAATATAAAACAGTAAAAAATTTAAACTCTGAATAAAGAATTAAGTGTATCATTATTATATTAATTATAAATTAATTCTTATTTGATTGCTAATGTGAGATTATTCTTCTTTCAAGCATATTTTAAAAGGACAAGGTAAAAGTATGACATGCATCAAATATTCATTTTGATGAGTGGCTCACAACCATGATAGTAGTTGAGTTTAAGGGTGTAGTAAGGGAGAGATTATTATGTGCAGAGTTTAGAGATAAAGAATCATTTGATTTTGTGATTGTGAACAATAAAAGTATAATTACTATTCACCACAACTCTTTTATTATTCACATATGCTCTTTTACTATTTTCCTTTGCTCTTTCACTATACTTTTTTACTATTCACAATCATAAAACCGAACGGTTCTCTATATCCGAACTCCACACGTAATAGTCTCTCATAATAAGGTAAGCCGAGACATGAACTAGCTTGAGATTGACTGGATAAATGCTAGTGAGCAGAGCTCGATGAGCCACCAAGCAAAGCTTGAGACTGCCACAACTTAATTGACTCATTCGCTCATAAGCCAACTCATTTAAAATATAATGATATCAAGTACGTTTAAATATATTAGAATTTAGAAGCTTAAATATAACGCAATTAAAAATATTTTAAAATTATATCTCACTTTTTTATATCAAGTAATTATTTATTATTTATCTTCTAAAATTTAATTATTTTTTAAAATTTATTATAATAATTACTTTAATTACAATCATTCTCTCTTTCAATATACACAAACTGGTTCGAACTCAAGAACTCAATTAATTAATAAAGTTCAAACTCAAATTTGAGATGACCCGAACTCGACTCAACTTGTTTACATCCTTAGTTGAGTTAATTAAGGCTTCATTTGGAACAACTTTTGAATATTGTTTTTTAGTTGTCTTTAACAAATTTTTAACTAAAAAATTACTTTAAAAAGCAGTAAAAAAGTTATCCCAAACGAAATAACAGTTCAACTTATAAGAACAATAGCATGTGTCTATGTCGAGAAAATAGTACCAAATTTAATCTAATTTTTTTTCTAACTTAAAATTATAAATCTAACACCCATTTTTTTTATTTACAGTATCATAAATCTCAAAAATCAAAACAAAATCTCAATTAATATATATTTTTATTTTTTATTAAATTATCAAAAAATTAATTGTTATTTATACCAATATATACATTTGTAAGTTTATTTTCTTATGACTTATAATAAAAGTTTTAAAAAATAAAAAAAATAAAATAAAAAAATATATATATATATTAAAAGTTTAAATTATAAAAATAGATAATATTACTGTTATTTAAGGAAAAAAACTTTCCTATTTAACAAATGGTCAACTCTTTTATTGCGATCTATCTCTCTGAACAATTAAACGCCATTAATTAATAATTAAAATTTTGAAGAATGGAGCACATGCAGAGCTCTGCCCTCTGAACAATTTAGTACATTTAATGCTTCAATAGATAAATATATGAAAAATTTATGTGTGTGTGTTTTTTTTAGGATGGAAAGCATTAGGCTTCATTTGAAGAGAAATTATTTTGTGTAGATTTCGAATCATTCTAAGACAAATCATAGCCCGTTATGTCACCCGGTACACAGTAGTACTAAACACCGGAAACCAACAAACGGACGATGTGGCGCATTGTTGATTCGTCGCCAAACGGCATCCAGAATCCGCACATAATAATTAATCACATTTGGGACAACTTTCTTGTTTGCTTTAGTGTAAAAATTTCTTTACACTAAAATGTTATTTTACAAGGCAATAAGAAAACTGTCTCAAACAAAATCTTTGGTTCATTTGACATAAATTATTTATTGTTTTTTAAAGCGATTTTTTTATACAAAAATTTCTAATTCTAGATATTTTTGTACTTAAAATTTATTTTAAAAAGTAATAAAAAATTCATCTCAATTGAAACCTTAATCTGCATGCAAACAACATTTTACTCTGTTAATTAAGCAACAACTTTCTTATGATGATTCTCAACAGCAAAAGTTGGCATCCCATAGAATCATAAAGCATCAAGCCAACCCTAACCATCATTAATCCCTTACTATTTCAACAAAAAGCACTTTCTAAAAAGTCATTCCTATCTCTCTCTTCTCTCCTCATAAACTAACATTTAATACCTCAATGGCTACTAAACTTTTTTAACCACTTGCCTTATATACATAATTAATTACTACAGAAAAATAAATTAATTTGTACTAAACTAACTATTAATTTACAATAGCAAGGCAGATCATATAATAAAGAGAAACTATTCTGTAGGGAGTCCGAATGAAAAGAACTGTCTGGATTGTAAGTGTACACACACTATGTACATAATATTCATAGTGTGTGTTAATATGTACACACAGTGTGTAAACTCACATATTCAAACGGTTCTTTCCATCAAGACTTCACACAGAATAATTTCTCATGCGATAAAATGGGCAAGAGTGAAAAGGACTACTGTGCTGGAGAAGATAATGGTGCCATCTGTTGATCAAGGTTTAGTTATCATTAGAAGCAGAACTCCCATTAGTAGAGTTGAGCTAGATGATCACTAAAGCTTTGTTTGAGATAGTTTTCATATTGCTTCGTGAAGCAGCTTTTTAGTATAAAAATTAAATTAAAATTTTTGTACTAAAAAGCTGCTTAAAGAATCAGTATGAAAGCCGTCCCAAATGAAGCCTAAGAATTCATTTAGTATAGCTGATGTTTTTTATAAATTTGATTATAAAATTGCTATCGAGAAAATACTTTTTTTTTTAATGTTGTAGAAAGCGGCTTCATAAGACAAAAATATCATGAAATCAATAAAATATTGTAACCAAATAGAAATTATATTTATCTTGTGAAAAATAAAATAATAAAAAAGTTGTTAAAAAAAAGCATATTATTTAATAAAGTAGTTTTATTATGAGGACTTGTAGAATTAGGTTATTTAAACAGTCAAGTGAAAAAAAAAAATACTTTTATTATATTTCTTCTAAAAATAATATAAATTTCAAATATTTTGTATTCTTATTTTGATTAATCCCTTCCTTTTTGGGAAATTTACATACATACCACTTTATAACATCCTATTTGCATATCTAACACCTAAAACTTTGATATTACATGAATATCATCATATATTATTTTAATATCAAATATACCACTTACATTTCTTTCCTACCACTCATATATTTCATTTCTACCACTCATATTTGGTATGAAAATGAACTATGGGTGGCATGTATGTAATATTAAAGTTTTAGATGTTAAATATGTAAATAGCATAGTATTAAGTGGTATGTATGTAAATCTCCCTTTATTTTTTAGTATTTAAAATCAAACAGCATTAAAAAAAATAAAGATCTTGCCATACACCCATTTTCGAATTTTCCTTTACACGAGACAATTTTTTTTTTGTTCTCTTTCTACATCACACCTCCGTGTCTCTCACTAAATATCAAGCTCTGTTATCTTCCAACTCCCTCGCAAGCTGCTGGTTCCCTAAGCGTCAATCCTGTAATAAAGCCAAACACTCCCTCTAGGGTTTCTACTTTCTGTTTTCCAGCTTCGAATTGGAGCTTAAAGGAAACGAATCTCTCAATTTTCTACAGTTTCACACATCCACTCATTTCTTGTTCAGGCACGCCGTGAATCATAAATATTCCCATCAATGCCAGCCTTCTCAATCACCTTCAACTAGTTCCCCGGAAAATCCTACCCGCCGAATCCCAAATGGAGGGACACCGCAATCTCCGCATCATTCTCAGCATCGTTTTGGTCTCTTTCTTTCTTCTCGTCTTCTCCTTATTATACTTCTGGTTCCGTCGGAGAAGGGACATTAGAAGCAGAAGTAGCAGCGACGGGTTGGAGGAGAGAGAGGGTTTTAAGCTTGTGAAGACAGATGCTGAAGAGCTTGTGGTGTTTGCTGGCTGCGAACATTTGAGGACTCAGGACATACTTGATGCGCCAGGGGAAGTTGTGGGGAAGTCGAGTTATGGGACTTTGTACCGGGCTACCATCCGGATTGGCGCCGGAGCCACCGCAGTCATGCTACTCCGGTTCATCCGCCCGGACTGTGTTGGCCGGACTGGCGATATCCTCATGGCTATCCGGTTGATTGGGTTGCTCAGGCATCCTAATCTGGTGCCACTGAGGGCTCTTTATGTGGGGCCGCGGGGGGAGAAACTCTTCGTCTATCCCTTCTATGCTGCTGGCAATCTAGCTCAGTTTCTGAAAGGTAACTACTTTTCATGTAGTGGTTTGCTTGGCTATAGTTTGAGGCGAATTTACAGTCTTTGGAGAAGAAAATGGATAAGAAGATGCCCTTTTTGGGATGATCTGGTTCCTGTAATGTAGATGTTTTTGTGTTACCTTTTTCACGTTAAATGAGGAACTTTTATTTCGATTCAACTCGATATTATGGTTATGTTGAGTTAGATTTAAGTACTTAACTCTACTGAAGCTATATTTTCCGCTTTTTTCTGTTGTAGATCCTATGTTCTGAATGATATAGAAATTTCAATCATCATCGTGTTTTAGTTTGATGATGTAAAGTTAGAAGGAACAACCCTGTTCTTTCCGGAGCTGGCAGTGGACTTCCCTTTTTAAGTGTTAATAAAAAGATGTTATTTTTATGATGACTTGTTTGATTAGTTTTGGTGGCACTTGTTTCCTGCAACAAGCTTTCTGATTTAGCTTCTGAAATTATTTTTTCTGATTTAGCTGTTATGGTTCCCTGGTGATGCGAATGATGTAGAAATGCCAGTCCTCATCATGTTTTAGTTAATTAATGGAAAGTTGAAATAAGTAATCTTGGTCTTTCTGAAGCTTACAGTAGATTCCCTTCATGAATTTCACTGTAAATTACTCTACCACACAGTTCATGTCTTGGACTTTTCACTTCTCATGCTTCTCTAAGATCCAAAATCTAAGTCTTGTTTTGATTTTTTGGATTAGTTTTTGTATTTCCTTGTTATACTTCCATCTCTTAACCTTTAGAACTAAATAAAGCAGGCAGTGCTGAACCCAAAAGATGGAAAGTAATCTATGAAATCTCCTTAGGAATTGCCAGAGGACTGGACCACCTCCACAATGCATTGCAGAAACCAATCATTCATGGCAATCTAAAGTCGAAAAATGTACTCCTCGGTTCTAATCTTCGTCCTCACCTCTCCGACTTTGGCCTGCACCTCTTGCTTAGCCCAACTGCAGCACAGGAAATGCTGGAGGCATCTGCAAATCAGGGATACAAAGCTCCTGAGCTGATCAAGATGAAGGAGGCCAACATGAAAACAGACATCTACAGCCTTGGGATCATCTTGCTCGAAATAATTACTCTTAAGGATGCACCAAGTTGCAGATTGTCGGTTTTCGATAGTAAGATCTGTGATACATTCAGCTCCAATATCATCATCAATGGCAAAAAAGATCAAAACTCAAGCAATGAAGCACTTCTTAGATGCTATCAACTGGCAATTTCTTGCTGCTCGACATCACCAGCTCTGAGACCAGATATCAAGCTTGTTATCAGAAAACTGGAAGAGATTGCGCGTTTCTGACTGAGATTATCTAGATGAAGACAGCTTGTTCTTTTTTTATTATATAGCTGGCTGATTTCAACAGTAGACCATGTGGTGGTTGTGTTACTTGTGTGTTGAGCTAAGCAACAGTTGGAGAATTGAAAAGAGTGTTCTTGTGGGTCCTTAGATTGCCACCAATTTAACTTCACTAACAACAAATACCTATGGTGTCTTCAGTTAAAATTTGATTCTGAGTGTTTGATTCTGCGGTGGGTTCACTTTTCATCATTGATGATCAGTGATGAGAATTGTAGAAAGAAATTTAATATCAAGATTTTAAAGCATCAGCATGAAATTGCTGTTTGGTTATTGAAATCACTTTTAGACTTTTGAATTTATTTTGTTGGGGTGGATAGGGCTGCAAACGGGCTGGGTTGTTGACCTCGTTTTTGGCCTGTTTACTCTCGAGCGCTTGCAATCAATTTAATCGAACCCCGTCGAGCCCAATTCGAGCTCGAATCGACCCGACTCGAGCCGGATTAGACTCGCATGCGTTCAATTAAATTCGATTAATTTATTTTCGTAGCGTCGTGCCTAATTTCATTTAAATTGATTATTATTCTGAACCCGATTTCATGCGATCGACTTCATTGCGCCAACTAGGACTTGAGTCTAATCCGAGCTTAGCCGATCTTGACTTGATTTAGTTCAAAATAATTCTGCTAAAATCCATTTACCCTTTTAAATAAATTTTGAATTCATTTTCTAAATCAGGAAATATGTTGGATGGCTTGGATCGAATCGACGGTTGATTCGAGATATCAGCGTGATTTCTGTGATCCTCCATAGGCGAAGCAGCGATCTGCTTCAGAAAGCAGTTTCCTTTCGCGTGTGTGAACTGCTGCAGTAGTGGATACGAGTAGGCGGGATTCCCTTCTCGGCATCAACAGGCGTTTACTAGAGAACGAAGGCTTCGGGCTTGGCATTCGATCCCCCGCTCCCTCTCACGCCCGAAATCTTTCTCTCCAGCTCTAGGACTCGCGCTTAGTGCTCTCTCCCTCACCCGAACTCCCGCTCCAGCTCTCGATCTTCTCCAGTTCGGAAATCAGAGAAGGACCGAACCACTTCTCTGCCTCATTCGCTCCACGCCTCCCTCTCACGCAAGAAATCCCTCTCTCACGCCCTCTCACTCTCGGATCTCCCTGGTTCGCACGACCCCAGCCCGGCGCCGACCTCCCCTGTGCTCGCGAGACCGAGCCCGACGCCTCCAGCCCGACGTTGGCTGGACCGACTGCAACCCTGTTCGACGGCAGCCACCCGACCGTTCCGACTTTGCACACCTGAACCACGCCCGACGCCAACCTTACCGATCCCGACGCCAGCTCTAGTGATCCCGACGTCGTCCTCTCCAAAACCGGATTCCTCACTGTAAGTGCCCTTCTTCTTCCTCTCCCTCTTCTCCTATTTCTTCTTCCTTCTTCTCCCACTCCTTCTCTTCTTCCCTTGCCCTCTTTCTTCTCCTTAGCTAGTAGATTTCAATTAAGATGAGCTTGATATAGCATTCTTTATCATCCCACTTTTATTCAAGTTTCATTTTATTCGCATATCAAATGATGTTGTATCGTGATTGGACTCATTGGAGCATGGAAACTTTTATTGCCAAGAATTTGGTTTGTTCGAAGTGAGCAACTTTGTATCGAATTGTGTTTGAGTTATGCTATACCTTTTAGAAGTTTTAGGTGTGAACCTTGAAGGCTTATAAAGAGGTCATGCTTCTTCTTCACTAAACCATGCATTTGAGGTGTTCGATGAAATGCTTTTAAGCAAATATTTGAATATTTGGTTCATGATTTATAAAGCTTTGAGCCATGTTGTTCCTTTACATATTAATTCTAAACCCCCACCCCCTTTATTGTAATGTTTAATGCTCTTCCAAATAGTGATATTGGTAATGAGTTTTGAAGAATTTCAAGTAGTTTTGTGAGGCTTTGGAGTGTATGTGTCATTGCACTCCTAGCCCTATTGATTTCTAAGTAAATGTATTCGCTCTCCATAGTCGGTTTCACGATAGCTTGCATAGTTGATTTTGGGTATTGTGTATCGATTTATATTTCCACTCAATTTATTGATTTACCTTTTTTTTTTTTGGAAGGGCGAAATTTTGTTCTTAATTCACTTCAGACTTTGGGTCAAATACAAGAAGTTCTCTTTGGCTTATTTGAACATCGCTAACGATTAACTTTGCATCTCCTCCTCTCAATTATAAGTGACGGTTTCGTATATTTGGTTTCATATTATTTTAGAATAGAGATAGTTCGTTGCGAAGTGCTTCTTATGACACAATAGTTTGTTTGAATTCTTGACCTATGAATGTTGATTTGCTAGAACTCTCCCATGAAGGATCTGTTTACTTTGTCTTGAGAAAGATTTACTTTTGGGAATGGAATTTTGATTTGGGAAGATCCTTTCATATGATTGTTAGCTTGAAGCATGGAAATTTTCTCTACATTAAGCTTTAAGAGTTGAGCCAAGTTTTATGTTGAAGAGGTTTCAAAGGTCTATCTATTATTGAAAATCGTTTCATGTTAAAAAAAAAAAAATTTCAAAGTGGTGCATGTTAGAAGGTGCTAAATACTTACGCCGAGAGTAACTCCTTAGGTAATAAAAAAAAAAAAGATTTGATTAATTATAATCGTTAAGGTTTTATCTCTTGCAATGTATATGCATGGTAGATCTTGTAATAAAAAAAGAGCTTGAACAATGGATTAGCATCTTCCTTAGAGATTTCGTGAGTTAGTTTACATCCAAAGTTTTATTCCAGATATCATTCATTAGTAAAGCTTTATGAATTTTATTATGTAGGCTTATGTTGTTGGCATGAATAAATACGATTCGCTAAATGTTGTGTTGGTTGTTCGTCTCAAAACAAAGAAAGAAGAGCTTATATAATATTTGAGTAGCATTTATTTAAATGTCTATATGTTTTCATGATTCGTCGTTGGTTGATAGTTTGCTTAGTCATGGAAGAAATCATTGAAAATTACATTCATATATCGTTTCATTTATATTGGCCAAGGGAAAAATGGAATATAACAAAATCTTTCCTTTATACACTTATATATCTCATAAAGTACAAAATCTGAATACGAATTTGTAGTCTTTCAATCATGATTCATGACCTTGCATATGTATACATGCATAGAGCATTGCCTTGAGCTTTAATTCCAAAGTTCCTTTTAGATGAATAGTATTTGATGATCATGTAGAGTTTTATCAACAAATGTTATTTGAATCCTTATGTCCATACATGTGAGATTTTGTTTGAAGCAAGGTTTACTTCACAGAAGTAACTATTTAAGCCATAACATCCTATGAAGATCTCTACATTATTGTTTCTTATGAGAAATTGTTATGTTTTGTAGTCATTAGATAATGGTATAAGTGCAACATGAAGTCATAAATAGTTATGTTCTGTGAAAATTATGCTTAGCAAAATCAAGTTTAAAACACTATGACTATACTTTAGCAAGTTTGTTTAAATATGATAATTTAATATCACCTATTTTCTCCTATGTTAAGGTCTTTAATGAATTTCATTTGGATTTGTGTTTTGATGAACTCAAGTTTAATATGTGGATAGGTGACTTCTCTTTTAAAAAAAAGAACACATGGCATAACCTTCACATTAACTTATTGGCTTAACTTTATATTGTTGAATATCATATATACATGGAAATACACCTCGATAGGAAACATTGTGATGAGTTTCTTTTCTTGTTGCTTTTGTAAAGATCATTGCATTAAACTTTATAGATTTGGTCACTAGCGAAGAAGTGTTTGGGAACTTTTGAGCATAGTAATGTCACTTTTTGTTTATGCAAAGGGTTTAAGTGAGTTTCAAATTTTCTTCTAATAAGTGGGGCCATATTTTCATGTTTAGGATATTGTTGTTTTTCTATTTATCATTGTCGATTGATACCGTTTGGAGTGTTTTTTTGGAATGTTTTGTAAATGTCTTTATGGTTTGGAGAGTTTTATGAAATACTTCATATTAAAAGATTTTATGAATGATTTTATGATTAGAAGTTTTACGAATGGTTTTACATTGAGAGGCTTTATCGAAAATGTTTTTGTGCATGTTTTGTGACGATAGCTCTACAATGAGAGGTTTCTATAAAACCTTCTCGTTGGAAAGCTTTATTTTTTTTTATTTTTTTTACCCCACTCCAAACGAAAGGTGAGACACTTGATTGTGGGTTGTTTGGGTAGAATTTTGTGTCAAGATAGAGGATTTTAGTAGACAACTCTTGGGAGGTTTTGTTGTAGCTTTTGCAAATCATTTTGGGATCTGTGATTTTATAATTGAACTCGTTTAGTAAAGATTTCTTAATATCTTTTAGGGGAGTAGTTAGTGCTTTCCTATTGAAGTTAAAATTTCTTAGTGGTTATGGCTAGGGACGAGTTTTCTTGAGGTTTAGATTTTAGAAAGTTTTAGATTTAATTCCCTTAAAGTCTCTTTCTATAGGATGGATTTTGGAGTTTGAAGTATTAGGGAACTTTAGGTTGGAAAGCCTCTAGTATCCTTTTGGGAGTAAGACAGTCCTTAATTATTTGAGTTAGAGCCCTTTAGTGTTAGTTTCTAAAAAAAAAAAAAGAAGAACAAACATAGAATTTTGGAAGAGATACAAGATAAAGGTGACTCTTATTTTGGATTTGGAGTTGAGCATTCATATCCCCTTAGTTGATATAGGATTTGTTTAGAATATGTCAGTTAGTAGAGTTGGATTCGTATCAAGTGCCTCATTTGGAGTGGGAACAGCAAAGGGCATTGTTGATATTATAGGATGCATTTGACTGCTACGAAATGTATCCAATAACAACGATGCCTACACCCCTTTTTTTTTTTATATATCGGATTTTCGTTCTTTTTCTTTTCATTGCGTTTAGTCGTGTTTTACTTCGTCCGTTAGTTTTCTTTGCTACTTTTTCTGCGTCCTGGTACTGCACACCTACAAATTGAAGAGAACTCAAAACACAAGTAGCCCAACAAATAATTAAAAGGTACGTTTTTCTTCTTTTCTTGCATTTCTATTCTTTCATATTATTAACTGTTTATAGAACTGCTCTAATACATGTCTTTTCTATGTCTTGCGAGGTATTATTTTGGAGAGCAATGGACAAGGA
>CM028359.1:18324808-18363221 GCA_016618105.1 Dendrobium huoshanense | reverse complement strand
GCTGAAATTAAGCCTAATATAAATGGTCCTGTTTTTGAGCAACTCAAGAGGTCACTGAACTCAAGAATTCAAGCACTTCATACAGAACTATGATCTTATGTTTTTTTAAGAAAGCTGCTCACACAAAGTGTTGTCTGTCTATTTGCTCTATAGATGTTCTCAATAAAAAATAAGCTCATATTATACAGATGGAACTATTCAGGCTATGTGTATTTGATCAGTAAATTTATATTATTGGCAGATTGTGACTGTTCGTTCGGCTTGCAGAAAGCTTGTAATAATAAAATATGTGAAAAAATAAACTTTTCTTGAGCTAGATGACAATTTTTTATAATAATTAGATTTTTGTGTAAATAGTTAATTAAGTATTATTTATATAATTCATCTTGAGCTATTCGTTATAATTTTTCACTATTAACTACAAAGTATAAGATTTGAAATTTACGAATAAAATCTTTTTATCCGAATATGTGAGTATATATATTTGTATATAATGCGTATCAAATTTTTTTATATGATATGTATACTCACAGTCCGTACGATTTTTCATGTCCGGACTTCGCACATATTTCTTCAAATCAACATATCAAAGTGTGCTAAGTACTTTTTTTTTTTAATTAGTAAAAAGGATATTAATAATGAAGTCCATGGTTTTCGTCCTTTTCTTTTCGGGGGGTTTACATACATAATATTTTATTTCATGTAATTTATATATTTAATCTTTAAAATTTTAATATTACATACCTACTACTCATATAACAAATATGAGTGTATAGAATGAAATATTAAAGTTTATAGAGTGGTATGTGTGATAAGAATGAAATATAATATTAAAATTTTATATGAACGATAAAGAATAAAATATTACAATTTTAAATATAAGATATATAAATAGCATGGAATGAAATAAGGAGTATGTATGATAATCCACATTTCTTTTAATCGAAGACCCATTCTGATATTACGGCAGTGGGGAACCCCCATCCTGATTTTGATTTCCTCGAGCGGTAGTCGGCCCTTAAGTGAGGGCTTCAAAGCACCGGTTATGGATTTGTGACCTAGGTGGCCTATTAGGTCAGCCAGATTTTACGGAACCGCCAAATACGCTCGACGAAGTCAGGTGTAGCCAGCTGATGGATCTCGTCATAAAAATAAGGGAGTTTTACGTACATACCATTCAGTATTAGTCTATTTACATATTTAACACCTAAACCTTTAATATTACAAAATACCACCCATAGTTCATTTTCATACAAAATATGAGTGGTAGAAATGAAATATATGAGTGGTATGAAAGAAATATAAGTGGTATATTTGATATTAAAATAATATAGGGTGGTATGGATGTAATATTAAAGTTTTAGGTGTTAGATATGTAAATAAGATGTTATAAAGTGGTATGTATGTAAATTTCCAAAAAAAATACGGCAGCCGTCGTCGTACGATCTCGAAGATAAAAAATATGGACGGTTGGATCTTACGCTACCTATGCGACGAGCACGCTCCACTACCTCTGCCCGCCAGTTCGGCAGCCTAAAAATGCTCTCCGCACCGAATCCCATAATATGCCGCTTTTTTAAACCGTCTTATTTGTGTCGTCCCCTCGATCTCTATCTCTCTGAGCTCGAGCTCGAAGGTTGCTAATGGCTTCTTCAAATCTCCTGTCGAGCTCCATCTTCCTCTGCCTCTCACCCAAATTTCCGAAAGGCAGAACGGCTTCGCTGGGGCTTTTGCCCCTTCTTTCCCGACCAAAACCTCGCAAAACCCCCAATCTGTGGAGCTCCTTCACTCTCGCAACTCCTAAATACTCAACAAATCTGCTTCGTTTCGTAGTGAGACTCGCGCGGTTGGAGGAACGGAGGTGAAGGAAGATTCTGCTGGCGACGATGCTCTGGTCGGTGAGGACTCTGCGTCTTTCGAATTGGGGGAGCAGAAGCTTCGCTTCCTGGGTCTATTTCACGGTAATTTTGGAGCCGTCCTCTTTGCTCTCGACGCTTTGTGGATTATCCGTCAACGGGCTATGGCCGCATTCATCAGCGCGTTTCTAGCATTTCGGAGAGCCTGAGGTGAGTTATGGATAGTGATTTCTTCTGGGCTTTTGATGTTTTGAGTTATGACGATAGAAGCAGTAAAAATCACACTTTTACTATAATTTCTCTTGGCCAGGAGGATTTGATTGTCATCTATAAGTTGCATATTTCATGTATATTATTACTTTATTATCATGTTTAATGATGCAAATATGTCACATGAAATGATGAGATATGTGTGTGCCAGTTTCATTCAGCTTGTAAAATTCCTCGAAAATTGTTGCCAGGTGTAGGATCAAATCCCATCGCACTAATTGAAAGACTTAGTTATGAAATAATAGTTACAAATCACACATGAAATATATGATTAATATTAACTTTTATAAGGCATATATGTTCTTTGTAATTACCTTTTAACTATTATTTCATACCCATAATGCTTGATTTATTAGGAGATTAATATAGTAGCTAATTGAGTGGAGAATTTTAGATTGATTGTGAACTATGGAAATTGAGATCTTATAGTATGACTTGTTGACGGCATAAATTATTGGAAGAGCAAAATTGACATAATTAAAATTGTGGTGTATCGTTTTTTTTCCTTTGAGAGACAAGAAGACATTAGATTTGCATATGTAGAAAGGTAGAAAGACAGATAGTTAGTTGGTATCATTTGTGGACACTTGATTTCTATAATCTCTAGGGGGAAAGTCAAACATTTGTTCTCAAATAATCTTATATTCTTCAACTATGAGGAAGAGAGGATTTTTGTATCACCTATTTAATCAAATCGTCAGACCTTTGGTTATTCCCCTTTTCTAATTTTCCACTAAATGTTTTTTGGTTTTTACAACTTTTAACTGTGCGTGCTGAATTTTTTACAATGTTAAGACGTAAAACTATACACTCTACTGACTCAAATTTTCTAGCATGTAATAATAATACTTTCTAGATTCACTGCAAGACATACGTCATCTTCCTTTTTTTTTTTTCTCAAGTATGAGTGCTTAAAGCACAATTTGATGTAAATGAAATTCAATATCTGGACATTGGCAACAGCTTCTAGGTCATTATCATGAAGTTTAGTTGACAACCACCACATCCTTCATTTTTGAAACCTTATCTAATAACAGTTATTCTTTTTTTTTATTTGTGCATCGTTTTGCACCTAAGAAATCACTCTAGTTATTGATTTTATGCTAATGCTTTACTATTCTGCGCCAATTTTTTTTTCTATTTTTCCTTCCTCAAAATGAAGTTGCTTTCCATACTAGTTCATTTCTTCATATTTAGTGAAGCTATAACATACTTTCTTTTTAAAATACCTTTTCTGCGTCTTATATTACAAATTAAATTATGTTTTCTTAACTTGTTTCTTGTTGAAGCTATATTCCTCTTTTGTTAACTATACTGGATTAGCATTCTCTGTATTAATTAATTTATTTAATTCTTATGCAGGTTGTGGTGCTCATTCTCGTACTCATATTTGCTTATACATAGTGTTTGGCAAGCCTTAGAGATACCTTCGAGAAGCTCATTGGTGAGAGAGCTTATCGTGTACTGTTTGCAGGGGTTTCACTTCCATTAGCTGTCAGCTCAATTGTAAGTTCATCAAAGCCTTCCTATCAAATTCTAATTCATATAAAATTGATTGCTCCTTCCAAGCTATAAATCTTCTATTTAGTGGCTGCGACTATGAGCTTATTCATGGAATAAATCTTCAGGTATACTTCATCAATCACAGATATGATGGTAACTCAACTGTGGCAGGTTCGAGTGTCCCTGGTGTTCATCAGCTTGTCTGGCTCTTCATTCCTTCATCTCCTTCTCTTTCTCTACCCATCAACCTTTAATCTGCTGGAAGTTGCTGCTGTTGATAAGCCCAAAATGCATCTTTGGGAACTGGAATCATGATGAATCACTCGTCAATTCACTTTAAAAATAAATAGATGTTTTTAAGGAAGATTCAAGTTTCGTTTGGGATGACTTTTTTATTGCTTCTTAAAATGGAATTTTAGTACTAAAATTCTGCATTAAGAAGCAATAAAAAAATCGTCCCAAATGAAGCCTCAGTTGTGAAAAATATAACTTTCTTTTACCTGTGGATGACGAGTGATTCTCATGATTCCAGTTTCCCAAAGATGCATTTTGGGCTTATCAACAGCAGCAACTTCCAGCAGATTAAAGGTTGATGGGTAGAGAAAGAAGAAGGAGATGAAGGATGAGAGCCAGACAAGCTGATGAACACCAGGGACACTCTGAACCTGCCACAGTTGAGTACCATCATATCTGTGATTGATGAAGTATACCTGAAGATTTCATTCCATGAATAAGCTCATAGTCGCAGCCACTAAAATAGAAGAATTTATAGCTTGGAAGGAGCAATCAATTTTATATGAATTAGAATTTGATAGGAAGGCTTTGATGAACTTACAATTGAGCTGACAGCTAATGGAAGTGAAACCCCTGCAAACAGTACACGATAAGCTCTCTCACCAATGAGCTTCTCGAAGGTATCTCTAAGGCTTGCCAAACCACTATGTATAACAGCAAATATGAGTACGAGAATGAGCACCACAACCTGCATAAGAATTAAATAAATTAATTAATACAGAGAATGCTAATCCAGTATAGTTAACAAAAGAGGAATATAGCTTCAACAAGAAACAAGTTAAGAAAACATAATTTAATTTGTAATATAAGACGCAGAAAAGGTATTTTAAAAAGAAAGTATGTTATTAGCTTCACTAAATATGAAGAAATGAACTAGTATGGAAAGCAACTTCATTTTTGAGGAAGGAAAAATAGAAAAAAAATTGGCAGAATAGTAAAGCATTAGCATAAAATCAATAACTAGAGTGATTTCTTAGGTGCAAAACGATGCACAAATAAAAATAAAAGAATAACTGTTATTAGATAAGGTTTTCAAAAATGAAGGATGTGGTGGTTGTCAACTAACTTCATTGATAATGACCTAGAAGCTGTTGCCAATGTCCAGATATTGAATTTCATTTACATCAAATTTGTGCTTTAAGCACTCATACTTGAGAAAAAAAAAAAAAAGGAAGATGACGTATGTCTTGCAGTGAATCTAGAAAAGTATTATTATTACATGCTAGAAAATTTGAGTCAGTAGAGTGTATAGTTTTACGTCTTAACATTGTACAAAATTCAGCACGCACAGTTAAAAGTTGTAAAACCAAAAAACATTTACGTGGAAAATTAGAAAAAGGGAATAACCAAAGGTCTGACCGAGTTGATTAAATAGGTGATACAAAAATCCTCTCTTCCTCATAGTTGAAGAATATAAGATTATTTGAGAACAAATGTTTGACTTTCCCCCCTAGAGATTATAGAAATCAAGTGTCCACAAATGATACCAACTAACTATCTGTCTTTCTACCTTTCTACATATGCAAATCTAATGTCTTTCTTGTTTCTTCAAAGGAAAAAAAACGATACACCACAATTTTAATTATGTCAATTTTGCTCTTCCAATAATTTATGCCGTCAACAAAGTCATACTATAAGATCTCAATTTCCCATAGTTCACAATCAATCTAAAATTCTCCACTCAATTAGCTACTATATTAATCTCCTAATAAATCAAGCATTATGGGTATGAAATAATAGTTAAAAGGTAAATTACAAAGAACATATATGCCTTATAAATAGTTAATATTAATCATATATTTCATGTGTGATTTGTAACTATTATTTCATAACTAAGTCTTTCAATTAGTGCGGATGGGATTTGATCCTACACCTTGGCAACAATTTTCGAGGAATTTTACAAGCTGAATGAACTGGCACACACATATCTCATCATTTCATGTGACATTATTTGCATCATTAAACATGATAATAAAGTAATAATATACATGAAATATGCAACTTATAGATGACAATCAAATCCTTCCTGGCCAAGAGAAATTATAGTAAAAGTGTGATTTTTACTGCTTCTATCGTCATAACTCAAAACATCAAAAGCCCAGAAGAAATCACTATCCATAACTCACCTCAGGGCTCTCCGAAATGCTAGAAAACCGCGCTGATGAATGCGGCTCCATAGCCCGTTGACGGATTAATCCACAAAGCGTCGAGAGCAAAGAGGACGGCTCCCAAAATTACCGTGAAATAGACCCAGGAAGCGAGCTTCTGCTCCCCCAATTCGAAAGCCGCAGAGTCCTCACCGACCAGAGCATCGTCGCCAGCAGAATCTTCCTTCACCTCCGTTCCTCCAACCGCGCGAGTCTCACTACGAAACCGAAGCAGATTTGTTGAGTATTTAGGAGTTGCGAGAGTGAAGGAGCTCCACAGATTGGGGGTTTTGCGAGGTTTTGGTCGGGAAAGAAGGGGCAAAGCCCCAGCGAAGCCCGTTCTGCCTTTCGGAAATTTGGGTGAGAGGCAGAGGAAGATGGAGCTCGACAGGAGATTTGAAGAAGCCATTAGCAACCTTCGAGCTCGAGCTCAGAGAGATAGAGATCGAGGGGACGACACAAATAAGACGGTTTAAAAAAGCGGCATATTATGGGATTCGGTGCGGAGAGCATTTCTTAGGCTGCCGAACTGGCGGGCAGAGGTAGTGGAGCGTGCTCGTCGCATAGGTAGCGTAAGATCCAACCGTCCATATTTTTTATCTTCGAGATCGTACGACGACGGCTGCCGTATTTTTTTTTGGAAAATTTACATACATACCACTTTATAACATCTTATTTACATATCTAACACCTAAAACTTTAATATTACATCCATACCACCCTATATTATTTTAATATCAAATATACCACTTATATTTCTTTCATACCACTCATATATTTCATTTCTACCACTCATATTTTGTATGAAAATGAACTATGGGTGGTATTTATGTAATATTAAAGTTTTAGGTGTTAAATATGTAAATAGACTAATACTGAATGGTATGTACGTAAAACTCCCTTATTTTTATGACGAGATCCATCAGCTGCTACACCTGACTTCGTCGAGCGTATTTGGCGGTCCGTAAAATCTGGCTGACCTAATAGGCCACCTAGGTCACAAATCCATAACGGGTGCTTTGAAGCCCTCACTTAAGGGCCGACTACCGCTCGAGGAAATCAAACTCAGGATGGGGGTTCCCACTGCCGTAATATCAGAATGGGTCTTCGAATTAAAAGAAATGTGGATTATCATACATACTCCTTATTTCATTCCATGCTATTTATATATCTTATATTTAAAATTGTAATATTTTATTCTTTATCGTTCATATAAAATTTTAATATTATATTTCATTCTTATCACACATACCACTCTATAAACTTTAATATTTCATTCTATACACTCATATTTGTTATATGAGTAGTAGGTATGTAATATTAAAATTTTAAAGATTAAATATATAAATTACATGAAATAAAATATTATGTATGTAAACCCCCCGAAAAGAAAAGGACGAAAACCATGGACTTCATTATTAATATCCTTTTTACTAATTAAAAAAAAAAAGTACTTAGCACACTTTGATATGTTGATTTGAAGAAATATGTGCGAAGTCCGGACATGAAAAATCGTACGGACTGTGAGTATACATATCATATAAAAATTTGATACGCATTATATACAAATATATATACTCACATATTCGGATAAAAAGATTTTATTCGTAAATTTCAAATCTTATACTTTGTAGTTAATAGTGAAAAATTATAACGAATAGCTCAAGATGAATTATATAAATAATACTTAATTAACTATTTACACAAAAATCTAATTATTATAAAAAATTGTCATCTAGCTCAAGAAAAGTTTATTTTTTCACATATTTTATTATTACAAGCTTTCTGCAAGCCGAACGAACAGTCACAATCTGCCAATAATATAAATTTACTGATCAAATACACATAGCCTGAATAGTTCCATCTGTATAATATGAGCTTATTTTTTATTGAGAACATCTATAGAGCAAATAGACAGACAACACTTTGTGTGAGCAGCTTTCTTAAAAAAACATAAGATCATAGTTCTGTTATGAAGCTTGCTTGAATTCTTGAGTTCAGTGACCTCTTGAGTTGCTCAAAAACAGGACCATTTATATTAGGCTTAATTTCAGATAATTTTCTCATTATTTTATAAAACTGAATAAAATATTTTTTTTAAAACTACGAAAAAATCAACTTTTTAGTATAAACTTTTTTTTTTGAAAGAAACAAAAAAAAAAAAAAAAAAAAAAATCAAATAGAAATTGTGATTATTATCTTAAAATCAAAAGCAGTAAGAAAGCCGTCCCAATATGCAGCTCATCTTGGTCTGTTGGTTGGGAGCTTTGCCTACCAACCAAGAGAAATTATGTTCTACGTATATGTGTATAAATTTGTCTTAATTAACCTAAATATTAAAAAAAAAGTTATCTCAATCAAAGCTTTAGACGTGGTTTGTGACTGCTTTCTTAATGCTTCTTAAAGTAACTTTAAAGTATAAAATTTTTAATTTTTGTACTAAAAAACTACTTTAAGAAGTAATAATCCAAACGAAATATTAATGACCTTAAATTACTCTCACAAGTAAATTTTACAGACAAGCTGCTTGAAGTCAAAATGGGCCATCTTATAAGGGGTTTATGTGAGAGAATTCTTTCACAATTCTACTTTATGGATAGTAGTTATTGCTCTATTTAGCTCTATTTTTCTGTGATAATAGGTAATTTTGTACAACCCAATTTACTAGTGCGCTAGATGAAAGAATACTAATATCCTATATAAAGGTTTAAGACTGATCAATGAAAACCAAATGCATGAGAGCCATAGCAGGTTAAAAAATTCAGCAATGATCTCATAATTATATGAAAAATATATTTATGCACTAAAAAGAAATTGTTCAATCTGATTTGAACTCCCTCAAACAAAGCAGCGTTCCAATACCACAAAAGCTCACAATATCATCCAAAGATGAGATGAAAGGCTTACCTCCACCAGCAAGCAAATGAAGACCACCTTAAGAGATGAACAGGCTGACAATTGTGATAAATATTACAAGAAAAGTTATATTAATCAACAAAAGTAAGAAAGATGTTTGAAGATAAGGGGATCTTTTATGGTACTTGTGTAGTTTCTGATGATGGTCACACAGTATTTACAGTGTCAGCAAGCGAGCGCAGTATACATCCCAGCCCAGCTTTCTCTGTCAGTTTTTCATGGATCCTGAGGCACTGATCGCATGTTGGTCGGTCACCAGTAGCCAATCCCCGGTAAAGGTACCTTTTCAAGAATAATATTAGTGGTGACACATTGTATGGATAAGCAATGTAGTATTGTGAAAGAGAGAAATAAGTACTGGTGCAGAATACAACAGAACAAATATGTCTTTGTTTGGGATGATTTTTTTCCTGTTTCTTAAAGCTGCTTTCAAGTACAAAAATTTTAAATTTTTGTAGTATAAAGTTGTTTTAAGAAGCAGTATGAAAACTGTCCCAAATGAAACCTATATCTTCCATTTCACCGCGCCAGGTTGTGTTACAGCATGATTTGGAATCGGATTTTGAGTATTTTGGGGGGGAATTTGTTTTTGGAAGCTGGAAGAGGTCTTCATGGAGAAATAATTCTTTGATGAGGACATCAAAAGATCGACGGCTATGTTGCACCGATACACCTATTTATGAAGGCGTGCTGTATCCGATACACGGATACACCTCTAATACTCTACCGATACGTGTCGGATACGCCAAAGCCGTATCCAATTAAAATATTATTTAATTTCAAAAGGACACACGTATCCGATATGCGTGTCCGTTGAAAAACAAAAAGAATCCGAAGAAAAAAGACGTGTCGTATTTACTTCCGCGGTTGCGATCAAGATTCTCTTATTTCTGAGATGGATTTGAGTCTCTTGATTATATGAAAATATTAAAAATTACTAATCTTTCACTTGATGAGCTTGAATTAGAAGCTATGATATTTATTAAAGATGGTATAGAAGTTCAAAGACAACCCAATGAAGAAGATAATTATATCATTCATTCTATTGAATAGTTGAAACTCCATGTGCTAGATAATTTATGTTTATGCTTTTGTTGTTGTACTAGACATTTAATGCTTACTTATATTTTGATATTATAAGTTACATGGCTACAAATGATGTTGTTGTCATTTTTTTTTGTTCAAATGTTATGCTTTGATTGATTTCTTAATTTTTATGTATGATTATAAATTATAATGCCGTGTCCGCGCCGTACCCGTATCCTGAATTTTTAAGAATTGACGTATCCCGTATCCATATCGTGTCGTATCCGTGTCGCCGTATCCGTATCGGTGCAACATAGATCGACGGCTATGATGTGGAGTTTATTATTTTCTTTTGTGTCTTATGTACTAGTTTATTTTGTTTTCATGTTTTCCCATTTTACCCCTAGGGGTGGTCATTTGATATTGTAGCCCCGAGGGCATTTATGTCTTTTAGTTTTTGTTTCATTTTGGCCTATTTATAGGAGGTCTCATGCATTGTACTAGACATTGATGAATGAAATGAAAATTGCTCCCTTTTGTTCTCTTTGTGAGTGCATAACAAGATCTCTTAGTGAGTTCTTCCTTTGAGATCTCTTGGTGAGTTCTCTAGTTTATTTTATGTTTATTCGTTCACCATCTCTCTCTCATTAGAAGCTCCACAAAATCCCCTTCCCCCAAACCCTAGCCGCCGGCTCCCCCACCTTGGATCTTGCCGTCGTCCACCACCACCATCCCGGCCAACCACCTCCCGCCGCCCCTCCCCTTCCGGCCAACTCCCCTCCCTCATCCCATGTTGAATTTGAAATTTAGAATTCAAATTTTGAATTCTTTCCAAATTTGGAATTCCAAATTAGGTAAGTTTGCATGATTGATTCAATTTCAATTTATTTTAATTTGGAGTTTTCAAAATACTTGTCCACATCATCCACCTAAGTTTGGAAACTCTTCCCCCTCTCTCCCCAAATTTCTCATGAAGCATTGACTACTTTCCTAAAATAACTCCTTGATTTTAGGCTATCATATTAATTGAATTTCAATTTGAATTTGAAATTCAAATTAATCTTAATTGATAGACCTCCTATTTGGAAACTTTCCTTTTCTTACAAAATCTGATATTTAATTCAGATTTTAATAAATCTTTGATTAGTGTTATGGTCCCCACTCACTAATGACAATTAATATCTTCCCTCTCTATATGTGGCTGGCCCTTCATGAGACTTTTCTCTCTCCTATTGCATTAATTGCTCCCCATTTAATTCTCCCTAAATTCCCTCTCATCCACTTTAATTCTCACAATTAGAATTTGAATTCAAATTCAAATTCATCCCTCCAATTTCACTTAATCTGAATTTAATTATATTTGCCACCTAAGCAAGTACTGGATCCCAAATATTTTCTCCCACAACTGCCCACGGGATTCCCCACTAAAATCCCTTAGTTCCTGTGCAACCCGGAGAGGAAAGTCACCGATTTCCCCTCCTTCCACTTGCTGTCCAGAAATCTGGAATGGTTTGAAGTGCTGCCCTGAGATTTAGGACCTAGAAAGCTGCTGTCCAGGGCCTTCCGATTGCTGTCCAAGGAGTCCAAGTCAGGTTCACTTGCTGTCTACCACTCAGGAGCTGCCAAACTGCTGTCCAAAGTTGCTGTCCACATAGTTCAGCAGGCTCCCCTGCACCATGCCTTCAACAGGAAGGCCCCCAACTGCTGCCAAGAACTCCTTAGTCATTCTAAATTGCTGTCCTAACTTTCGAGACTAATGATGTTGCTGATCTGAGGCTTCCAACTACTACCTAGTGCTTGATAATGGTGAACTCTTTCCCTTAGTCTCTTATCTTCATAGTTATCCTACTATGTGATTTAATTGATTCATAAGAAGCTTGTTAATTACTCTCCGCTAAAACCTAGAAGTTGGAAGAGTTGAGTGAGGGATCATCTTGTAGTGACTAGTCTTATTATTAGTGGAGGGATTCATTGTTGAAACCTACCTCGCATGCAATGTTAAGAGTAATTGATTACTTTTGTGGTTTTAACTTTTATGTATGTGACTTAGCCTAAGCTTATGACACCACGCTCGTGTTTTATCTCGTCGTTTTATCGCTTAAAAGCTTTTAAATAATATTGTTCTCTAGATCAAGCGTGCAAGTTCCTAATTCACCATCCATTCACATATGTTTCACATCATTCTTTCTTCCGGGAATCTTTGTATGGGGATAGTGGTGGAGAGATCAGCATGAGAATTCTATTTAGAGTTTTTCCTTCTCTGCTAAGTTTTATTTTGAAAATGTCAGCCATGAATTTTATTTCTTGTATCATGTTCTAAACTATTATTTTTCTAGGAGCTATGGCTGGATGTTTAATGCTGGGATTGTGTTAAGCAATAATATTTATTCTGGATTCAAAAATAGTATAACAACAATGTAAAAGATGGGTGAATAATTCAGAAAATCAACATCAAGATAATAAAATATTTAAAGTCTATCATAGAAGAATAAAGAAGCAAATCTTTCAAAACCTGGGAGCACTATAGCAATCAGCCAACTATAACAACTTGTGGTTCAATTTATTTCAACATTAAACTAGTTTAAAACCCATTTTTAGTTTTTTAGTTTTTTTTTTTTTAAACACTTGTATTAAACCAGTTATTATGAACCTCTATTAAACCCAAAACCAGTCAATATAAACATCTATAAATATTCCCCAAATACTGTAATTATATTCACGAAATAAATTTTTGTTTTCTCCCTTTTCTAATCGTTGTTCTTCCTTAAGGAGTCCACACCTACTCAAAAAAAATGCATTCCCCTTCTTGATGTAGATCAAGAAGCTTATTAGATTTGATATTGTGCTTTTAATGCACTGTTGAATATTTCAATTTTTTTAATTTCCTTGTAAATTTTTTGCAGTCAATTACTATAACTTGAATTTTTTTGGAATAACGAGGTGACAAACAAATTTATCATGATTGAAATACCAAAATCAATCATAAGATAGAGATATCTATTATTTGATTGTACTATTTGTGTGATTACTATTTTCCCAAGAATTTACTGCATTGGCATGTATAAGGTTTGCATATTGTAAATTAATTTTCTAAAGTTTGAGAGAATAGGAGAGAGTATCATCAGATCTGATCACAATAATTTATTTTCCATGAATTCCTTGAGTAAATTTATTTTCAAATAAACATTTTGGTGAAATCTAACCCTTCTCTCCTAAGACAAAAATTTTTCCAAATTAATTATTGTTTATAGCAGACCATGCCATAAGCGATGTAGTTTCTTCTCACCTAAAAGTTAATTCAATTTTATATTTCAAATAAGGCTTTTGTTAATTTAATTTTGATAATTAGTGAAAATAAATATTTATGGAACAATATTCTTACTCTATTATAGTACCTATGCAATTGCGCATTACCTAACACTTCACAACCGAATAGTGTTACTTAATGCAAAAATCACTATTTGCATGATGCACTATGATATTAATGTTCATACACTTTGTTCCCCTAACAAGCTCTCTCTCCATAATATTTGATGTATATTTCTCAAGTATTATTGCACTCATAAAGTAAATAAATGTTATCATTTTCTTACCCAATACTTCAATACTTTAGCAATCATGTTTCTTTTGTGTATCGATTTGATCTAACACATTGCAACAGAATGGTATTGCTTCATGCAAAAATCTCTATTTGCATGATGTTACTGTGATATTAATGTTCATACATTTCGTTCCTCTAACAATCTCTCTCGTTGTACTATTCCATGTATAATTCTCGAGTATTTTTGTACTCATAATGATGTAGAACATATATGGGGGGAGGGGTCATTTGAAATTTGAGTTTCAAATTAAATAGAAAATGGAATGAAGGGGCACTTAATTAATTCCTTAAATCGAGTTACGTTTTTTTTTTTTTTTTTTATGGAATTAATTAAAATAGGAGAGAAATTGGGGGCCTTAATGGAGAAGCATTAATTAAGTAGAGAGAGCAGATAGGAGAGAGGGGGTGGCGGTAGAGAGAGAAGAGGGTTTAGGGAAAGAGAATTAAAGTGGGCCTTGATTGGAAACCTAAATTGAGGAAAATTAATTGAAATCAAATCCAATCAAAAATATAATTGGACCTAATTTAAACAACTTTCCTAATTTAATTAATTTAAATCAAATCCTAATTTAGGAAATAAATTCAAATTCAAATTCAAATTCGTTATCAAATTAAGATGTATAAAATAGAAAGGCTTTTGATACAAGATGAAATTGTGGGAGGCTTCCTAATTAAGGATTATCAAAGAGGAAACTATTTGAAATTCAAATGGAGAATTGATTTCAAATAAAGACACTTTCCAAATTGATATGAGCTATTTTTGGAAGGTAATTAAGGGAGCTTTGAATTTTGAAATTCAAAATTCATGAAGAGAATTTGAAGGGGGGGGGGGGGGGGGGGGGGGGGTGGAAGATGGGCGGTTAGGCTTAGGAGGGGGATTGAGAATTTTGGTGGGGAAGAAGAGAGGGTTGTGGGAAGAAGCCGGCGGGTTTGGGTGGAGGGGGGTTGAAGCCGGTGGGATTGGAGAGAGGATGGAGATGACGATTAGAAAAAAAAAAGGATAAATAAAAACAAAGAAAACCGCAAGTCTCGGACTCTTCCAAAGACTGACGGGTATTGCGTTGCCCTTCACCAAGGGACTTCAACCACGAGCCCGGACACATCCTGCGGCTGGTTGATATTTCATTTCCCTCACATAGAGACTTCCACTCTCCTAAGAACTCCCATCGCTCTCAAGAACAAAGTGTGGGAATATATTTTTTATTAATCCATCATATCATTACATTAGCAAGGGCATCTATATATAAGCCTCGAAAACAAAAGAAACTAAAATAAGACGATCATGCCCCTAGGGCTTACATAAGATTAACCCTTAAGGGTAAAAATGAAAAATGCATAATTAAAATAAAAATTTAAGATAACGTAGGACGATCACAGCCGTCGATCTTCATCTCCTCCTCGGATAGGCATGGATGGTTGGATGTCCGCATCATTCACCCGGGGTGAAAAGGAGCTCGACTCCGCCGAGTTCGCATCCCGGGAAACTATGCTCTGATAACAAACTGATGTATAACAGATATGGGGGGAGGGGGTCATTTGAAATTTGAATTTAAAACTAAATGGAAAATGGAGGGAAGGGGTACTTAATTAATTCCTTAAATGGAGTTTTTTTTTGTTTTTTTTTTTTGAGAGAGAAATTCGGGGTCTTAATGGAGAAGCATTAAGTAGAGAGAGGAGATAGGAGAGAGAGGGGGGGAGGTAGAGAGAGAAGAGGATTTAGGGAAAGAGAATTAAAATGGGCCTTAATTGGAAACCAAAATTGAGGAAGATTAATTGAAATCAAATCCAATCAAAAATTTAATTGGACCTAATTTAAACAACTTTCCTAATTTAATTAATTTAAATCAAATCCTAATTTAGGAAACAAATTCAAATTCAAATTCAAATTAATTTGAATTTTGAATTCAAATTCGTTATCAAATTAAGATGTATAAAATAAGAAGTCTTTGGATACAAGATGAAATTGTGGGAGGCTTCCTAATTAAGGATTATCAAAGAGGAAACTATTTGAAATTCAAATGGAGAATTGATTTCAAATAAAAACACTTTTCAAATTGATTTGAGCTATTTTAGGAAGGTAATTAAGGGAGGTTTGAATTTTGAAATTCAAAATTCATGGAGGGAATTTGAAAAGAGGGGTAAGGCTTAGGAGGGGGATGGGGAATTTTGGTGGGGAAGAAGATAGGGTTGTGGGAAGAAGCCGGCGGGTTTGGTTGTAGGGGAGATGAAGCCGGTGGGATTGGAGAGAGGATGGAGATGACAGTTAGAAAAAAAATAAGGATAAATAAAAACAAAGAAAACCGCGAGTCTCAGACTCTTCCAAAGATTGACGGGTACTGCGTTGCCCTTCACCATGGGACTTCAACCACGAGCTCAAACACATCCTGCAATTGGTGGATATTTCATTTCCCTCACATAAAGACTTTCACTCTCATAAGAACTCCCATCGCTCTCAAGAACAAACTGTAGGAACATTATTATTTTTTATTAATTCATAAAACCATTATACTAGCAAGGGTCTCTATATATAGGTCTTAAAAATAAAAGAAACTAAAATGAGACGATCATGCCCCTAGGGCTTACATAAGATGAAACACTAAAGGATAAAAATGAAAAATGCATAATTAAAATAAAAATTACAAATAAAAATTTAAGATAACATAGGACAATCACGGCCGTCGATCTTCATCTCCTCCTCGGATAGACATGGACGGTTGGATGTCCGTATCACTTAAAGTATATAGATGTTATTACCCTCTTACCCACATCACATTTCATGAGATCACACCTTCATTTTCTCTTCCTTCGTCCTCTGAGATGCCTTCACTATCAGATCCATATTCCACCGACAACTCTCATTGCAAATAGCTTAAGGCTTAGTCATATTGACTATTTATAGTGATCATAACGACATCCTACTCACTATGAGTGATCATAATGATATCTCTAAAGTAAAATGCTACTTACAAAATTATTTGATCACAAAACATATAAAATGACCTAAAAACTTTTTAGGCTTGATTAGCAAACAACAAAAAGGAGGTCTCCCTTTCTAAGGTGAAAAATGTTATTATTATTTCATGAAATTGATCTTCTTGGTTGAAAACCCTATAGATATGTTCTTGGTTGCAAAGATGATGATATGCCCCTATGATATGCATATCACTTCAATTAACTAGGAATTCTTAAATGAACCGTCTCAATAGTGCTCAAAAAGTATTATACTAATAGTGAACACTTAAACATGCAAGCATTCTCATTCTTCGATATGTTGATTTGTTGAAGATAAGAAGTTAATTGAATATTTATTTTTGTTAGAAGTAAACTTATGATCTGGAAAAATAAGAAACAAACTAGTATGACAAGATTCAATTTTGAGGTTGAATATAAAGTTATGGCGCATTTTGCATGCGAATGAAAATACTCTTAAGAGATTTTGATTTTTCTATTGCACAGCATTTTGCATGCGAATGAAAATACTTTCTTAAGAGATTTTGATTTTTCTATTGCACAATATATGATTCTAAGCTGTGACAATCGTATTTCTATCTATAATGTTTGAGTTTATTTTCCTCAATTTCAATTATATTATTTCACTCAGTTTATATTAAATTCCTTAGGCTCTATCTTTGACCAAACTCTTACAAACAGATGCTTTCTTCACTCAACTTTTTAAGCCTTCTGTGTGTTAACTGATAAGTTATTACAAAAGCTGATTAGTCGGCTCCCAATCCATTATCCTAGTACAGCAAATATTCCTTTTCAGAGCTCCATCACAATAACCATTGGATGAGCTGCTCCTCTTGCCATTAGCACCTTGCAAGCATCTTCATCTTATTGAAACTGTTCGTGCTTTATTGTTTACTGCTCACCTCCCCACACATTTCTAGCTTGAGGCACTATTAACTACTGCTTATCTTATCAACAAGCTCTCTTCCAAAATAACACATAACCTCCCACCCTATGAATTGTTATATCATCATCCACATGATCACAATCAACTAAGAGTCTTTGGTTGCTTGTGTTGCCCCCTATTTTTCTCTCCACGGCTTCAAAAACTGCAGCCACGAGCTTAGCCTTGTATCTTTCTTGGTTATGCAAACTCTAAAAAAGGCTACAAATGTTTTAACTCAACCATGGATCGTATGTATATCTCTCCTCATGTATAATTCTTTGAATCTATTTTTCCATTTCGAGGTACAAAATCTATCTCCACTACTTTTAGTCCTACTACCTCACCATTGTTTCTAGTCCCTTCCACATGCTCTACTTTTAGTCCTACCACCTCAGCATTGTTGCTAGTCCCTTCCACATGTTCATCACCTTTCTTATCAACAGATACTATGCAACATTCCTCCCCCACTAGTCCTGCAACTCCTCCATCCAAAAATTTTCCCAACAGCAGCATCTAACACAGCTGAAACTTTCCCCTCCACACCTCCTACTGCACCTTCATCACCTGCCATACTCTCTCGGCATCCTATGGCTACCCGTTTCCAAACTGGGGCCTTATGACCCAGACCAATCTTTGAACTTCAATACTCTATCATTTCAACAACACCTGCATCATATTCTCAAGCTGTAAAACATGGTGTTTGGAGATCTGCTATGTCTGTCAAGTTTGAAGCCTTACCAAAACAAGGCACTTGGACTCTTGTACCTTATACACCTGATATGAACATTTTAGGCTGCAAATGGTTATTTAAAACCAAATATAATTCAAATGGCTCACTTGCTTGATATAAAGCTCACTTGGTTTCTCGAGGTTTTAAACAAGAATTTGGATTAGATTATTATGACAATTTTAGTTCAGTTACAAAATTTCCAAACATCCATATTCTTTACTCTGGCAACCGCCTATAGGTGGACTATTCTCCAACTTGATGTTTCTAACGCCTTTCTCCATGGCAAACTAGATGAGACTGTTTACATGATGCAACCACCTGGTTTTCAAGATTCTCAATTACTTAATCATGTTTGTTTGCTATAGAAACCATTTATGGTAGTAAACAAGCGCCTTATCAATAGTTCTCCACATTGACAACTCATCTTTTGCATTATGGTTTCGTGGTCAACTCAGCTGATCCTTCATTGTTATTTTATCATCATGCTTCGATCAAGCTCTACATTCTTATTTATGTAGATGATATTCTTTTCACTTATAATGATGAGACAATTGTTGCAAAATTACTTCAAAATCTTCACAACATGTTTCTAATGCATAACCTTGGCCCAGTTTCACACTTTCTTGGCATACAGGTTACACAAACTACTGCAGGTCTTCATTTAAATCAGACCCATTATTCTACAGGTTTACTTGAAAAGACTGGTTTGAGAGATTGCAAACATGTCCTTACTCCTTTGCCAACAAAATTACCCACTGTTGCTACTAAATCTGAATCGTTTTCTCAACTAGAATTGTTTCGGCAACTGGTTGGTTCCTTACCGTACCTTACAATAACTCGACCGGGCATCTAATTTGTTGTTAATCACCAATGCAAACACATGCATAACCCATATGCCATTCTTTTTCAATTACTGAAATGAATTCTACATTATATTCGAGGCATGCTACACTTTGGACTTCCTATTTCTACTTCCTCACTTGATATTCATGCCTACTCCGACTAGGATTGGGTTGCCAATTCCACTGACCATCGCTCCATTATAGACTTAAAAAACAAACTACAGTAGCTCTATTTTCCATTGAAGTTGAGTATCGAGCATTGGCTACAGCTACTAGCATTATTTGGCTGAGACATTTCCTACTGGAATTTTAGATACCAATATCTCAACCCACACCTTTATTTTGTGGCAACAACCCTGCCATTGCATTAGCCAATAATCTCATATTTCATGCTCATATAAAACATATTGAGATTGATTTTCACTTCAACTGTGACTGCATCAAACTTCAGCATATCACAATTCATCACATTGCTTCTCAAGATCAGCATGCTGATATCTTTACTAAATCTCTTAGTGTCACTCGCTATGATCACTTACAAAGCAAGTTAACAATTCATGAAAACATTGTTAACTAGAGGGGGCATGCTAACCGATAAGTTATTACAAAAGCTGATTTGTCGGTTCCCAGCTTCACTATCCTTATGCAACAAATATTCCTTTTCAGAGCTCCTTTACAGTAACTGTTGGATGAGCTGCTCCTCTTATCATCAACACCTTTGATTTCTAACTGACTCTGATCACTTCATTACTATATACATTTTTATATATAGACCATTTGTAATTAGTGAGAGATGAATGAAATACAATATATTTTCCTCTATTCTGTTTTCTGTTGAGTAGGAATACTATCTACTATTACCCTTCTGTATTATGCTTGCAGGAATGTAAACAGCAATCTGTAGTTTTCTACACTGTGATCATGCTTCAAGTTGAAATGGACAATATTTTGTCTTTAGATAGGGACGTTTAGATTGTGTCCCCCCTTATGTGGTCATTGACAAAAGATTATATTTGAAGGCATTCAGTCATTTTGGCACCTCTTGCAAAAGTTTTGGGCACGACCATTCTAATTACTTTAAAGCTCAACCTGAACCGAGAAAATCTTCTAATATTAACCCAAAAAATCAGATTCAAGGGAACTAGAGAAGCATGGAGTAACCCAACTCTATTATCACTTGTAGCGGTCCTAGTGGAAGCAATTCCACCCCCTTCAGCTTAAACATGGACACAAATTTTGAAATAAACACTTGTTGGATTTATCGAATAGAGCCATCAGATCTTACCCTTGCTATAAGTAGCCCTAAGGAGGATATCATTATTTCATTTTTTTTTTCATAAGAGCATTATTATAGATCCTCCAACTGAGTTAGCTACTCTTCTCACTCCTATTGAAGAGGTTGTCATTGCCACAGATTATGACAGCTTTTAAGGTTTCGTTTGGGACGATTTTTTTATTGCTTCTTAAAGTAACATTTTAGTACAAAAATTAATTTTTTTACTAAAAAACTGCTTTAAAAAACTATAACAAAGCCGTCCCAAACGAGGCCTAAATCATATATTATTTTACCATCTATTCAAGCCCAAGTCAATAGAAAGTTTCATATCCAATTTTTTCAAGAGGGTTAGAAATAAAAACAAAATTACAATCATTCTCCAATATTCAAGGTTACAAGCCATATACCACAATTGAGAGCTTGCATTGGATATCTTCACCTATTAGATGGATATTTTCTACTTTCTCATCATATTTTTTGAATTGTGTCATGTAATTATAATATATATATATATACTTCTTCATATTTTTTGAAATGTGTCATGTATTATAATATATATATATATATATATATATATATATATATATATATATATATATATATATATATATATATATATATATAAGTATTGTTATTGTATTCAAGATTTTGTTTTGTTGAAGAAGATTGCGTCTTCAGTTCAAGGTAAGAAAATAATATTTTTTATAATTAAATTTCAATCATTTAAATATTAACAAAAAGGAATATGCAAGAATACGTAAATTTATTTTGCGTATTTACTACTCAATAATACTCCCAACTAAAAAATCAAAGAGAGCTTGTAATACTGCTTAATTAAATGTTAAGTATGTTTCTTTTCAAAAAGTAGCCAATAACCAGTGAAAGCGTAAAGAAGACCATACTTCATGAGAATGTCGTAGTACTCCGGGTCCAGAGAAGAAAACATGCCATCCACATCCCTAATGGCCATCATTGCCCGATGCACCACAATCCAGTTAGCTGACTGCAATCAAAGAAAACCCTAATTTAGAAGATAATCCCAAAGCTTAACAAAAAGAAAACAAAATTGAAAAACTAGAGGAAGAAGTAACGCCAACCTTGCACCGCTGATCCTTGGTATTCGTTGGAGACACCTCCAAAGCCGTCTTCAGCGCCTCAACCGGCTTTGATCTGAGCATTTTTCAAGAACAACAGGCTTTAAGTCGAAAACCAAGCAAAAGATTGGAAAAAATAGAAATTTGTATTGGTCATTGGGGTTAGCTTTTCGATTCACTAAACTGCTTGAGCAAATTCTCAATTTTCTTCGACTTGTGCTCTATCCTCAAGATCATTGCTTCGATATTCTCCTCCTCCATCGCTGCCGCAGCTGCCGTGCTTATTGTTCTAAGCAGAGATTTGAGGGATAAAAATAGCAGTAATTCAATTTTAGGGGAATTGATCTGATTCAGAAAGGGTAGTGCAAATTAAGGGTGTACAGTTGTCCTGATCTGACAAATTTGCTCCGATTGAGATTTTTCAAACTGGGCCTGTTTGGATACAGGATTTATGCAGGATTCGAGCAGGACTTAACGAAAAATCCTGTCAACAGAATTTGACAAGATGTCTCACGGCGAAAAAAAAATGGCTGCTCAAATCTCACAGTAAAAGCGGTGAAAGATCGTTACCTGTGCGGCGAGCTCCCGTCGTCACTTTCGATCCGACAACGACTTTGTCGAAGGGTGCGAAGCAGCTTTGCTTTAACGACTCTTTGGAAAGCAGCAACGGAGACATGGAGATGAGTAAAAGCAAATCAAAGAGCAAAGAAATATACAAATAATCACATAAAAGAAATGCATAGGATTACTTAAAAAAATTAAGATTAATAAATATAATAATATGTATAATTTAATAACTTTAACTAAGATTAATAAATAATTAAATTAGAATTTACATTTTATTTATTTAATAATTTAAATGATTTAAGATATTAATCTATAATAAGTATGATTAGATAAACCATTATTATATAATATATTAATTTTTATGTGGAAAACCCCTGAAAAGGGGAAAAAAACCACGGGACCTAGCCCAATTTGAATGAATCCATTAGTATAGCAGTTGATTTCAAATGAGGCCCTTCCTTGGGGGAAGGCCTTAACTTGATGTACATCTTATAGAATACATTACATGATGGGAACACAAAGAGTTAATGTTGATGTGTTCTCTTTGTTGGAAGGACTGTAGTCGGTGGGCGACATAAGTCAGGAAGATGGCGATAGAGGTCGGGAAGACTGTAGTATACGGGCGACGTAAATTAGAAGGATCGTTGTCGGTGGGCGATGGAGGTCAGAAAGACTGTAGTCTACATTGCGATGTAAGTCAGGAGGATCGTAGTCGGCTGGCAACAGAGGTCGGAAGGACTATAGTCAGCAGGCGACGTAAGTCAGGAGGATCGCAGTCGGATGGCGACGGAGGCCGAAAGGATTATTGTCTGACGACGAATGTTAGAAGGACGGCGTTAGGTAGAAGTCCAACAATATAAAGAAATTCATCTTTGGATAGATGTCCAGCGAAAGTACGATAATCGGTAGAAGTCCGGGTCGGGTTGAAACTTGGCGAAGAGTGAAGCTCCGGCGTCGAGTAGAAGTCCAACGTCTGTTGGTGGCCGAGGAGAACTCCGGCATCACTTGGGCAGAATTTCAGGGTCATGAGGGAACTTTGTCGTTAATTGGGAAGAATTTTAACATCCCGTGGAAGTTGGACAAAATTCTGGAATCCCGTAGAAGTCGGGCAGAATTCCGGCATCATTTGGAGTTCGGGCAGAACTCTGACGGCGGACGAGGAGGAGTCTTTTCCCTCATATTCTTCTCTTCTTCTTCTCCTCCTCCTTCTTGCTTCCCCCCTCTCTCAAGAGAAATGAGGGGTCTATTTATAAATTTTTTGGAGTAGCATGGCTCGTAAATAGATTATATATCAAAGGCAAATGTGGAGTGATTGGATGGACGGCCGATACTGAATCCCTTGATCGTGTACTGTTCATCAGACATTTGAAGGCCTTAATGATGTCGGAATTCAGCGATCTTGGGCTCGTTGGATTTGTCTCGTTGAGTCGCTCAATTCGATTATAAGCTCGTCAAGTTTGGAAACCGTTTGATAACTCAAATTGTGGTACGAACTTTCCAATAGTGCTTTCGGTCCTTGATTTGGACTTATTTGGGCTCGGATTGAGTCGAATTTGTCGTCGTTGGGTTCGTATTTCTGAGACACCCAGTTCAACTATAAGTTTGCTGATATCGGAGATCAGATGATCCCAGATTTAATTTTTGAAGTTTCCAACTTGATTTTTGCCTCGAGATTCGTGCCCGATCAAGATAATTTTATGATGACATATCAATAATAATTATTAAAATCTTATTTTAGCTAATAGACTTTAAATTTTGAAATAAGCATCCATATAGTTTATTAAGATTTAACTAAATTTAAACTCTACAATGCCAAATAATTCTCAAGATTTAACACTATATGGATTTAGCAAATTCGGATTTATAGGATTTACTAAATCCTACTTCAGCTAAATGCTACATGTATCCAAGCAGGTGTTATACAGGATTTCTGCAGAATTTATGAAAAATCCTATCAAACGGAATTTGAGTAGATGTTAAATCTCACGGCAAAATAAATCCTCTATTTGCATCTTTTTGTCGTAGATCTGATAGTTCAGTGGATTTAGGGCATCTCCAACCGAAAATCTCATTTTTCACTCCAAAATGCAGTGGGACCGAAAAATGTCATGATTCATCTCCAATCGAACGTCATTTTGTCCCGTAACCGTCGTTCGCGTCTTTCTTCCACAAGTTCGATAGAGACCAACAAAATGGCGGAGATGAACAGTGCAACGCCAATATTGACATCGCACTGTTCATCCGCAATCAAATGACGTGAAAAATGACGGTCGGTTGGAGCAAAGCAAGAACAACAAACAAGTGTTTGCCGTTCCATTGGAGTTGCCCTAACAGGATGTGGCTGAATAAGCGCACAAAAGGGAGAAAGATGATTTCATTCACAACAAGCTATTGTGTAAATGCCTTCTCTAGCTATAATGTAATAAAATTTTATAATATACAACTCATGTTAGTGAAAGCATTTAGTTGGGCTAGACCCTATAATTTTTTTTCTTAAATTTTCATGTGAAAATTTAATGTCTCATATAGGCTGACCATAACTTATCAATTTGTATGTGTATGAGATTTTCATATAAAACTAAGATAATAAAAATATTTCTGTACTGCATGAATGATATAAAATGCAACAATAATAACAGTTGTTGAGGGTGAATTTATTCTCTTGATTTAAAGATTAGAGGGAAAATAACTTTAGCTTAAAATGGCTTCAATTATTGATAAATAACTATAATTTTATTTTAATTTAAGGTTGTTTGATTTGAAATAAAAGAGGGGTAAAATATTCTAAATATAGAGGTTTTAAAAATATTATTATTTGATCTAAAGTAAAATTTAAAAGTATTTAGAATTTACTTTATAGTTCAATTTTAGTGTATTTAAAAGTCATTAAATTTGAACGATTTTCAAATGCACTATAAATTTTTTTATAAGTTGTGACTTGTCTACCCTGTTAACTGCTCGTCGCCAGCCATTGACCACTATCGTTATTGTCACATCTTATTGTCGCCACTGCAGCTGATACCAGCTGTCATGAGCCATCGCAGCTGATACCAGCTGTCATGAGCCATCGCAGCTGATACCAGCTATCGTGTGCCACCGTTGTCGAGCACCTTGCTGCTGCTCATTGCAACCACTGGCTATCATTATTAATGCTTGTCACTTATTGACTATCATCATTGCATCCTTCAATTAACATTTCAAAACTATTATTGCTGGGCTTTACATTTAGTTCATTTTATTTGAAGCCAAATAAATAAAAAATATATTCGCATATTTATTTTACACTCATCTCAATAACTTTAAATATATAAATATACTCGTATATTTGTTTTGATTAAAAAAAATATTTTTATTTAAGTATATATAGATTTTGAAAAATATTTAATTATCTTTGGGATTATTAAATTTAAAATTCTGATTTTATAATAGAACTCAGGATTAGAAATGATATATCACCCCAAAAGGGTTAAGATATCATTCACTAATTGGTTCATATTATAGGACTTTAACGTCGTCCTTATTATCGTAGTCAAATCCAAGAGGAATCGTATTTGACCTCGAAAGATCAAAATAGGATTTAATCTCATATTTGACTAAGCTAATATGGATTGAAGATCATTAATTTCATAATTAGAATTTCAATAATAACTGATATATCTCTCCGGAGAAAGAAAATATCAATCATTATTGACCGTCTAAAAATGACGATAATGATCATTGGATTTTCCCAAAAATAATTAATTAGAGATTTTGAAATATTTTTATATTTTTGAAAATTAAGTCTGGGTTACTAAATCTCCTACGAGCGCAAGCCCTCGTAGTTAATTACATCGTAGGAAATCGGAATTTCCTACGAAAACTCTCGATTAAAATAGCGGTGTAAATTTCATTTTAGATTTTCAAAGATCGATATCAAAGGAGAAAAAGTGTAGGAATTTTCAATAGGGATTGGTTCAAGTTTGAGCAGTTATTTTCAGAGTCAAAGGAAGAAGAGTAGGGAGTGTTTTTAAGATTCTGAATTACTTCAGAAAACACTCCAACTAATTCTAATTGTTAGGCTCGTATTTGATTGAAAGCGATGTTTAGTTTAAGTGATCAATTTTATTAGAAAGTTGGGATTCAATTCCCAAAAATTGAGGTCTTATGGCCCGAGCCAGCCTCAGAACCTAAGTCTAAATTGGGTATTAAAAAGTGACCCGAAACCTAGCTAATGCAATGCGAATCTGGTCTTACCCCGGCCTGGATTGGGGAGCCAGCTAAACCACCTAAACGATTTAAAATTATGAGTCCGGTCTTTTAATGTTGAGTGGTAGGGACGTTATTTAGAAAAGTATAAGGAACAGGGTCGACATCTAGAGCAGATCCTTAATTGACCCCTTAGACTTATGTTGGGTATTCGATGTCTAAGTAATGCAATTAAATATTAGACTCTTTTAAATTTGTTGCTAATGCGATGCATGCTAATTGACTCGATTGAATGCAAAATTTATATGTAGCAGTTTAAAATTTTGGCTTAGAAAATAGGTTTTTCCCTAGAGATTGCATAACATCCCCTTGACAGATCGGCACCCTCATAGGCCAGGTGGTCTGCCAGAACCCGCAGGCGGGGAGATGCCTAACAAGGTTGAGAAAGTATAATATGGATGCATGAAAAACCCTCGGCGAGTCCGAGCTTACTTCTTAGGACCGTTTAGAGTTTCTATCTTATCTTAAAAATTTTATTTAATTAAAGTAGAAGAATTTTGACAGACCCCTAAGAGCCTAAATTCGAATTCCAGGTCAAACCAAATACGACATGCAAGTAAAAAGACTAGAAAAGCAGGAGTTCTAATGCGAAATCAATTAAATAAATCAATTAAATATATCAAATTGAATGTCCATATGGCAAGTGCCATTCATTATTACATCTCAAAAATTACAATAAATTAAAGTGGCCGGGCACCACTGACTACAACCCGGATTTCTAATCCTAAATCAAATGGTTTTGAGACTTGGGATTCTTCTCGTTTGTCCAATCCTTCATCTTCTCATGAACATCTTGATTCGTCGGTTCAGGATATCCAAATGGAAAGAAACTCCCCCTTGATCGGGGTGTTATCTTTCCTCTTTGGATATTTGCAAAGTATCCTAATTTGAATTCCAAATGGAAGAAGACTCTCCCCTTTAGGGATGTCTTCACCTCTTTGGAATTCAAATTGGATATCTATATCCCAATCTCAAACCATTTTAAATAAATACAACCATATCAAATCAAATTTACATTAATAATAAAAAAAAAATCTACTCGACTCGATCCTGCAAGGTTATCCTAATAATCAACAGTTGTATATTCAATCCCAAGCAGTTATAATATGAAAATTTGAAATACATTTTTTTTTAGCCACACTTGGCCATGCTCTTTTATTTAAAGGGGGTCTTAAGCGCGACAGGTACCTGTGCAAAGATTATATATTTTTTTTATTAACTGCCCCCTTTAATTTCAGCTCTTTATACGAGCATGGCCACCTGCATAAGATTGCACAAGTATAATTCGCTCCTAACCTAGGGGTAAATCTATCGTACAATCAATCACAGAATGCAGGAAATAAATAAACACATCAATTCTACACTAGCAAACAGCATGCAGTAAAAACTCGAAAAACTCGGCACACAACTGCAGAAAGTAAAACACCGGCCTATCCTAAAACTAGAGTTGGTGATCCTAGCAAACCATCTAAAGTGTGTTAGGTAGGTCGTGTGGTTTTGATGTGTCCTAATCAGGATTATTAGTTAAAGTTATCTAAAATTCGATTAGTTGGAAGGTTTAAGGGATTTAAGATTGAATTCAAATATTAATGGCTTAAGATTAATTTTAAGATTTATTTAATTATTTATTGGATATCACCTTTGTTTCACACCGAGGCCGTGAAGTTTATTTCACCTTCCTTGGGGCTAAGTTAATAGCCTCGTAGGCCTGGGTTACCCAGTGGTATCCGGTATAATTAAATGATTTAGATTGATTAAGGGTTAAGGGTTGATGAATTTTATTAGAAATGTTTGGTCGCTGATTTTAAAGTTAGATTAATTTAAGTATGCCATTAATTGATTCGTGGCGTTGTGCCACCAGGCTCGAGGAACCAGCCTCCTTAGGACACGTAGCCCCGCAGCCCGGAGTAGTCCAGCCGATAAACCAAATTAATGTAGTTAAATTAGAAGTTTTAAAAGGTTAAATAATTAATAATTAATCTATTTTTTAAGGTTTAACACCCCTTGGAATCCATTCGTGGCGTTGTGCCACCAGGCTCGAGGAACCAGCCTCCTTAGGACACGTAGCCCCGCAGCCCGGAGTAGTCCCAGCCAATAAACTTCATCTTTAGGATGGTTGTTGTGTTTTAAAAGTTTGTTGAATGTTTTAAAAATTAAGTTAAGATTTTCTGGAGTTTTAGAGCAATTTTGAATTTTATGAATTTTGAATATTTTAATCATTTAATTAAAGGGTTGAAAATTGAATTTTTGATTAAGTTCAAATTCTGGAATGTTTGTATTTTATTAAAATACTAGACCTTACTACGATCAGTTAGAAGGTAAGTATGTTGAAATCGGATTTTTCTACATTTTATTACAAAGGTTTGAAGTTTTGAACTAGATTTGACCTGTAGTTGACCAAAAAGTTGACTTTTTGAAATATTAAAGATTTCTGGAATTTGATATTTTTGATAAATACTAGAGCTTATTAGGAATTGAATGCAAGTGAGTTTGTTCAATTTGGATTTTTCTTGAATTAGTTATGAAGGTTTGAATTTTAAGGTATTTAATGAATTTCTTGAAATTACTAATTAGAGGGCCATTTTATGGTTTTGCTCCAAATGAGCTCCTAACTCCTTGAAATCAGCTCCAAAGGTCAGGAATGACCTAAGGAGAGATTTTCAAGTGTTTAGGATGTTTTTGGAATTTTTAATAATTATTAATTAATTATATTAATTAAATATTGATTTTTGATTAAAATTAAATTAAGGACAGAAATATTGTTAATTCAAGGGGATTTTAATTTTCATTGATTAAGCATTTGATCCTGGTCAGTTAGAGGGGTTTTATGTATTTTTTGGATTTAAAATGAATTTATTACATTTTCGGGAAGGTTTAATGGCTAATTAAGGTTTAAGACTTAGAAAATTAATTAAGGACCTTAATGATTTCAAAAATCAATCAAATCTTTCCTAGTGGTTGTACATGTCACTAAGTTCAAGTGCTTGAAGTTTCAACTCAAATAGGAGTGAATCCTAATTATTATAAATATTCTAAATTTTCTAATAAAGGTCCTTAATTGTTGTCCTTAATAATGTCACTAAGTTAATTAGGTTCAAATCAAATCCTTTCTAAACCTTGAACAAGCATGAATGAAACACATAAGCATCACACTCAAGTCCTTAAATCTAGGAGAACCTAGACTAGGTGGTATGTGCATCCTAAGCATGCAAAGTTTGATATTAATTAAGGTAATAAAATTTTGATTAGTGAATGATTAGAATGTAATCACTCACTAATCATCCCCCATAAATTTCTATTCAATCAAGCCTAATCTATGTTTAAGATTTCAAAAGGATCTCTCAAGTATATTAAAGATTTAATATACATATATAATTTTAAAATAGATTTCAAAATGCATATATTTATAGATATAAACTTATATACATAAGGATATAGATTTTAAAATAAAATAATTAAACATATCATAAAAAAAATTAGGACTTGTGAGATCCACTGATCTTAAAGTTGTTTAAAAATAAAATTTTTATTTTTATTTTCAAAATATTTGATATAATATTTAATCAAATAATTATGAGATACTAAATATAATAAAATGATTGAAATTAATCAAAATAAATAGAATTTTAAAATTCTGAAAATATTTTTAAATTAAAATAAGTTATAAATTAAATTAAATTAGGCTTTTGTTGACCTCATTTTTGTATGAGGTCACTCAGACTACTCTTGATCCTTAATTTAATTTTCAAATCAATTCAAAAACTCTATGATCTTTCTAGAATCTCGACCTTAGGATCTATTCTAAGTCCTAGGATCCTTCTAGACTTCAAACCATAGAATCCACCTAGATCTTAGGTCAATCAGATCAAAATCCAAGGTCCAAAGGTATTGTCCTAAAGGCCTTTTCCGTTGAATTTTCAAACACTTTGAAACCCAGTTAAATGACATCCGATTCAGAGTCTGTCAGTTTCATACTGATAGGACATGTCTCTGGAGGCAACCCTCCAAATTTGAGCCCATTCTGAGGTCTCTAACCTCAAAAACTTAATCGAAACTCAAAGGCTGTAAAACCTTCAAATATTTACAGCCTATGCCACTGGATCTGTCACTTTGAAGATTCTGACCTTAGAGCCTTCACCAAAGCCTCTAGTCACTTCCAGACCTTTAATCTTGATATGTTGAACATTAAACTGCATTTTTCTAGACCTAGTTTGACCCCTAGTTGACCAGGGGTCAAAATGACCAAAATACCCCTATGGGGCTCAAATGTTGATTTTTAACCAAATGAACTCCGATTTGAATGCAACCACCTTTAACAAGCTTCAAATGTCATTTCAAATGTTTTGAACCTATTCCCAACCCCTGGGTCAACCTGGTTGACCAAGTCAACAGGTTTGACCCAAATGGCCCTTTAAGGGTCCAAACATGTGTTTTGACTCAAATGACCTCTCTAGGCCATCCAACCATTTCCATTAGTCTTGAAATGCCATTTGAAACCTGTTCGACCCAAACCCAGACCTTGGGTCAACCTGGTTGACCAAGTCAACCTAGGTTGACCAAACAAGCCCTTAAGGGTCAAAACAGGCATTTTGACCAAATTGACCTCTCCAGACCTTGGGGCCACCTCCAATGGTCTCCAAATGTCATTTCAAATCTGTTGATCCCATTTCCAGGCCTTGGGTCAACCTGGTTGACCAAGTCAACCTAGTTGACCCAAATGGCCCTTTAAGGGTCCAAATAGGTGTTTTTGACCTAAATGACCTATTTAAGCTATGGAACCACTTCCATTGATTTTAAAAAGTCATTTCAAACTTGTTGAGCCTGATCTCGGACCCTGAGCCTAGTTGGTTGACCAAGTCAACCAATTTTGGCTTAAGGGCCCATTAAGGGCCCATTAAGCCATTTTGACTCAATTGACCCATTTAAACCATGGAATCACTTCTACCATACTCCGAATATTGCATCAAACCTAACTGGACCAAACTCGCACCTTGGTTCGACCTGGTTGACCCAGTCAACCTAGGTTGACCAAAATCAACCTTTATTCCATTTCATTTTGAATTAAATTCCAAATGCATTCAAATCTTGGGCAAATTTTGTCCAAGGTATTTTAATTAATCCCTCAAGTGGCCCTAGCTGCCACATCATCTATTGTTGACCAGTTGACTAGTCAACATTGGTCAACAAATTTTTTTAATGCTTTAAAGAGACTTAAATACACAAGCAAGTGTGAGTCACCTCAACCCCTTTGAACCCAACACCCAAGACATCCCTCCATGCCACCTCAGCTGTCCACTTGGCTGTTGACTGGTCAAACCAGTCAACAAATGGTCAAAGGAGCCATTTAGAGCCTTAATTAATTCATTAAAATTAATTTCTCCTAATTTAAATTATTCCAACTGATTGAGTCAGGTCTAGAAGCTTCCTAGAGCTAACCATAACCCTCAGATCAAGATCCAATGGTTTAAATCAAACCCCCTTTCTCATATGAGGACAAAGTTCACTTTCCATGTGGCTTGTCCTCTTGTCCTTGACTCCTTCTGCTCCCACCTACTCCCTGGACAGATGTCAAGCATCCAAGAGCTCCCCATGTTAATCCCAGCCTTTGATTTGATCTGGAGACGTTTGAATAGGGGGAAAACGTCCAAGAGAGCCTCATTCCAACCCTAAGCCTCTCTCTCCACTCAAGCTCTCTCAAACCCAACCCCCTGTTCCATTGAGCTCTCCAGGCATCTCCCAACATATCCCCTCTCAAATCCAGCCGGTCAAAACGGTGGCCGACCATTTTCCGGCGAGCTCAATACCAAATCCATCCAAGGAGTATTCCGGGCGATTCGTGGCGTTTCGGAGCTCGGAGCCAACTAGGAACTTAATCGTGGACAGTCTACAAGCTCAGAGAATCCAAAAACGGTCCAAACCGTCCATTAAATCTCGGTAAAATCCTAAACCTAGTTTAAGACACCTAGTTTAAATAGCGTTTAATCCAATGCATATTAGGCTATAATGTTATACCCCCATTATTTCTGTTCATCCATATAATTTACATTTAAAATTTTATCGGATTTCATTAAGCGTATCGAGAGAACGAGCCAAAAAACGAGTTTAGGGTCGTCCCGGCAATCTTTGGCTCAGGGGTACGTTTTCTGAGCCGTTGATCGGCTGATCAACGGCTCTGATTACGTGATCCCTCCGGCCGTCCGACCGTGTAATTTATTTCGGCGTTCGGTTAACGGTCCGACGGCATCTGGACCCTCCCTTCCAAACCGCGGGATGGAATCCAGGCCGTCTGATCTCGTTCCGTTGAGATCGAACGCGGGGTTCGATCTCGGCCGTCGGATCAAACCCGCAGAAGATCCAACGGCAGACATCCGCGGCTGACGTGGATAAGTCGAAACCGCGTGGCAATGATTGCCGCCGCCACGCGTTTTCGTCCCCGCCAGTAGGAAGCCGCCGCGTGTCCCGCCGCCACGCGCTTTCTTCCCCGCCAGTAAGAAGTCGCCGCGTGTCCCGCCGGCGCCGCTTTTTGGTTTTATAAATAAAATAAATTAGTTTAATTATTTTTTAACCAACAGAACTTCAAAAAATCGTAATAAATAAAATATAAAACCAAAAAATACGTATAATATATCAATCTGTTCGTATTTATGTCTACTTTATTTTAAAAATAAAATAAAACTATATTTACTCTTATTTAATAAAATATTTCAAAAATACAGCAGAACATATTTTATTTTTAATTAAGTGTATAAAAATTATTTTAAATCAAAATTTGGTGTGAATATTGGTGAGTACATATCTGACCTCCAGTAATTTTTACATGGCTGTTGGAGTTATGTTTGAATAGTTATTAATTTTCTAATCTATATGTAGTTAATAATTTAAATAACTTTTGATTAATTAATAATTTAAATAATTATTTTATAAAATTATTCTGATAATTAAAAATTTCAGATATGGTTAAGTCTAGATTAAATAAAATTTAAGAAACTATTTTTGAATTTAATTAATTTGAAATTATTGTTTTTTTTTTTATTATTAACTTCAAAATTTAAAATATATGTATATATATATATATATATATAATATGAAATTTAATTTAAATAAAAAAAAAAAATTATTATTAACATATAAAAGATTCTTGAAATTTTAAAATTGGTTTGAAACTATAAAATTTTAGTTTACTTTGAATAATTTTAATATATTAATATTTAATTATTACTTAGTAAAATAGTATATTATTTATTTTCAAAATAATATTTATTTTCAAATAGTTTGAAAATCAGTGGATCTCCATACTCTTTAAAATTTATTTTAATGATATTTTTAATTATTTTATTTTAAAATGTATATTTACATATATAGGATTAAATATATTAATATATTTTAAAATATATTTTAAAATATACATATATTTAAACCTTATAAGTTTGAGAGATCCTTTGAAATTTTAAATATAGATCAAGCATGTTGGAATAGAAATTATGGGGATTAATTAGTGCATAGTTATGCTTTAGCTCTTCATTAATTAAGTTTTAAGTTAAGCTAATTTTGATAGTTTTTGGCATGCTTAAGTTATACACCCACCACTTAGTCTAGGCTCTCCTAGATCTAAGGATTTGTTTGATTGTGTGTTTGCTTATATGTTAAGTTCAAGGGTTAGCAAAAACATTGATTTGAACCCATCAAACCTAGTGTCATTAAGGACAACAATTAAGGACCCTTGCTAGAAAATTTAGAATATTTCTAATAATTAGGATTCACTCCTATTTGAGTTGAAACTTCAAGCACTTGAACTTAGTGACATGTACAACCACTAGGAAAGGTTTGACTGATTTTTGAAATTATTAAGGTCCTTAATTAATTTTCTAAGTCTTAAACCCTTAATTAGCCCTTAAAACTTCAAGAAAATGTAATAAATCCATTTTAAACCCAAAAATTATGTTTAACCCCTCTAACTGACCATAATTAAACCCTTAACCAATGAAAATTAAAATCCCTTTAATTTGACAGCAAATTAAACCTTAATTTAATTTTAAGTGAAATTGAATATTTAATTAATATATTTAATTAAAAAATATTAAAAATTCCAAAAATGTCCCAAACACTTGGGAATCTCTCCTTAGGTCATTCCTGACCTTTGGAGCTGATTTCAAGGAGTTGGGAACTCATTTGGAGCAAAATTACAAAAGGGCTCTCTAATTAAGCAATTTTAAAATTCATTAAGTAGTCAAAACTTTGAACCTTCATAACTAATTCTAAAAAAATCAAAACTGAGCAAACTCACTTGCATTCAACTCCTAATAAGGTGTAATATTTATTAAAAATATCAAATTCCAGAAATCTTTAATATTTCAAAAAGTCAACAAATCGGTCAACTCTAGTTCAAATCTAGTTCAAAACTTCAAACCTTCGTAATAAAATGTAGAAAAATCCGATTTCAACGTACTTACCTTCTAACTGATCGTAGTAAGGTCTAGTATTTTAATAAAATACAAACATTCCAGAATTTGAGCTTAATCGAAAAGTCAATTTTCAACCCCTTAATTAAATGAATAAAATATTCCGAAAATTCATAAAACTCGAAATTATTCTAAAACTCCAGAAAATCTTAACTTAATGTTTAAAACACTCAACAAACCTTTTAAAACACAACAACCATCCTAAAGATGAAGTTTATTGGCTGGACTACTCCGGGCTGCGGGGCTAAGTGTCCTAAGGAGGCTGGTTCCTCGAGCCTGGTGGCACAACGCCACGAATGGATTCCAAGGGGTGTTAAACCTTAAAAATAGATTAATTATTAATAATTTAACCTTTTAAAACTTCTAATTTAACTACATTAATTTGGTTTATCGGCTGGACTACTCCGGGCTGCGGGGCTACGTGTCCTAAGGAGGCTGGTTCCTCGAGCCTGGTGGCACAACGCCACGAATCGATTAATGGCGAACTTAAATTAATCAAAATCTTAAAAATCAGCGATCAACATTTCTAATAAAATTCATCAACCTTAACCCTTAATCAATCTAAATCACTTAATTATACCGGGCACCACTGGGTAACCCAGGCCTACGAGGCTGTTTACTTAGCCCCAAGGAAGGTGAAATAAACTTCACGGCCTCGGTGTGAAACAAAGGTGGATTCCAACAAATAATTAAATAATTGATTTTAAAAGATTTAAAATATTAATATTTAAATTCTAATTAAAAATTCCTTAAGCCTTTCAACCAATCGAACTTGAAACAACTCTAATTAATAATCCTATTTAGGATACATCAAAACCACACGACCTACCTCATACACTTTAGATGGTTTGCTAGGATCACCAACTCTAGTTTTAGGATAGGCCGGTGTTTTACTTTCTGCAGTTGTGTGCCGAGTTTTTCGAGTTTTTACTGCATGCTGTTTGCTAGTGTAGAATTGATGTGTTTATTTATTTCCTGCATTCTGTGATTGATTGTACGATAGATTTACCCCTAGGTTAGGAGCGAATTATATTTGTGCAATCTTATGCAGGTGGCCATGCTCGTATAAAGAGCTGAAATTAAAGGGGGCAGTTAATAAAAAAAAAATATATATACTCTTTGCACAGGTACCTGCCGCGCTTAAGACCCCCTTTAAATAAAAGAGCATGGCCAAGTGTGGCTAAAAAAAATGTATTTCAAATTTTCATATTATAACTGCTTGGGATTGAATATACAACTGTTGATTATTAGGATAACCTTGCAGGATCGAGTCTAGATTTTTTTTTATTATTAATGTAAATTTGATTTGATATGGTTGTATTTATTTAAAATGGTTTGAGATTGGGATATAGATATCCAATTTGAATTCCAAAGAGGTGAAGACATCCCTAAAGGGGAGAGTCTTCTTCCATTTGGAATTCAAATTAGGATACTTTGCAAATATCCAAAGAGGAAAGATAACACCCCGATCAAGGGGGAGTTTCTTTCCATTTGGATATCCTGAACCGACGAATCAAGATGTTCGTGAGAAGATGAAGGATTGGACAAACGAGAAGAATCCCAAGTCTCAAAACCATTTGATTTAGGATTAGAAATCCGGGTTGTAGTCAGTGGTGCCCGGCCACTTTAATTTATTGTAATTTTTGAGATGTAATAATTAGTGGCACTTGCCATATGGACATTCAATTTGATATATTTAATTGATTTATTTAATTGATTTCGCATTAGAACTCCTGCTTTTCTAGTCTTTTTTACTTGTATGCCGTGTTTGATTTAGCCTGGAATTCGAATTTAGGCTCTTAGGGGTCTGTCAAAAAAATTCTTCTATTTTAATTAAATAAAATTTTTAAGATAAGATAGAAACTCTAAACGGTCCTAAGAAGTAAGCTCGGACTCGCCGAGGGTTTTTCATGCATACATATTGTACTTTCTCAACCTTGTTAGGCATCTCCCCGCCTGCGGGTTCTGGCAGACCACCTGGCCTATGAGGGTGCCGATCTGTCAAGGGGATGTTATGCAATCTCTAGGGAAAAACCTATTTTCTAAGCCAAAATTTTTAAACTGCTACATACAAATTTTGCATTCAATCGAGTCAATTAGCATGCATCGCATTAGCAACAAATTTAAAAGAGTCTAATATTTAATTGCATTACTTAGACATCGAATACCCAACATGAGTCTAAGGGGCCAATTAGGATCCGCTCTAGATGTCGGCCCCGTTCTCAAAAACATATCTTAAATAACGTCCCTATCACTCTACATAAAAAGACCGGACTCATATTTTTAAATCGTTTAGGTGGTTTAGCTGGCTCCCCAATCCAGGCCGGGGTAAGACCAGACTCGCATTGCACTAGCTAGGTTCGGGGTGCTAATTTTTAGTGCCCAATTTAGACTTAGGTTCCGAGGCTGGCCCGGGCCATAAGACCTCAATTTTCGGGAATTGAATCCCAAATTTCTAATAAAATCGACCACTCAAACAAAAATTTTCTTTCAATCAAATATAAGCCTAACACTTAGGATAGGTTGGGATGTTTTCTGAATTATTTCAGAATCTCAAAACATTCCCTACTCCTCTTCCTTTGGCTCCGAAAATAAGTGTTCAATCTTGAACCAATCCCCTTGAAATTCAAACCTTAACTTCCTTTGATATTTAACTTTGAATTCTAAATAAAATTCATATCGCTATTTTAATCGAGAGTTTTCGTAGGAAATTTCGATTTCCTACGATGTAATTAACTACGAGGGCTTGCGCTCGTAGGAGATTTAGTAACCCAGATTTAATTTTTTCAAAAATATAAAAATATTTCAAAATCTCTAATTAATTATTTTTGGGAAAATCCAATGATCATTATCGTCATTTTTAGACGGTCAATAACGATTGATATTCTCTTTCTCCAGAGAGGTATATCAGTTATTATTGAAATTCTAATTATGAAATTAATGATCTTCAATCCATATTAGCTTAGTCAAATACGAGATTAAATCCTATTTTGATCTTTCGAGGTCAAATACGATTCCTCTTGGATTTGACTACGATAATAAGGACGACGTTAAAGTCTTATAATATGAACCAATTAGTGAACGATATTTTCACCCTTTTGGGATGATATATCATTTCTAATCCTGAGTTCTATTATAAAATCAGAATTCTAGATTTAATAATCCCAAAGATAATTAAATATTTTTCAAAATCTATATATACTTAAATAAATAAAATATTTTTTTTTAATCAAAACAAAAATGGCGACTCCGCTGGGGAACTTTCTCACTCTCCATCTTTAATAGCGGTTTGAATTTTATTGAATCGGTAGTCTCAACTACCTTTCTTTCCGTTGGTCCCTCTACCCATTTCTCCCTTGGGTGAGTGTGGCCAACTCAATTAAGACATGTGTAATGAGAGGTGAGTGTAGGAAGCCTCCCTCTAAGTTTAGGCTTGAACATTTTGCCTCCAACTTGGTTGGTAGAGCGAAAGAGTTAAGCCTATCCCTCTCTAAACCTTTCTATAAATTTTAGAAACTAGCGTGCTCGGATTACTAGTGGCATGCTGAGTTTTATAACTTATAGAAAATTTCCTCAATTTTCAAAATCTAAATTCTCAATCTTTTAATAGAGTTTTAATCCTTCCAAAATCTAGACAATTACGTTGTATCGTTATATATCGAATTTTAACAATCTCAATTCGATATATATAC